>JBBBDQ010001847.1:0-45000 GCA_037127315.1 Ascarosepion bandense
ATATATATATATATATATATAGTGGAATATTTTGTATATATTAATTAGATTTTAGCCATAATTAAATTAGACCCGTACACAGTTTTATTAAAAACATTCTCAATACATTTATATTGCAGAGTTTTTGAATATTTTTCTTTGAAATGATCTATTTCAACTTTTCGGTATCTTTATGCAAATTATAAATAATTTTCCAAAATTTTTCAAACATACAACCGGGAATTTTACAAATGCGTGACTGGAATTTTTAAACAACCAAAGTGTTTCAAAATCAGAGAGAATTTACTTAAGGATTTTAAAACAATTTCATACAGGTTTGTATGATCCTAAGATCTATTTATCTATGGTAGACTGGTTGCCAGCCAAGGCTACAGAACCTAATCTGTCCCGTTATTTGTCTAATCGCTAGAGGAGAATGAGTTATATTATATTATTAAGCAGTAATTATGGGGAATCAGTTTATTACTTCATAATCATATAAAATTGATCCCCCACTTTATGCCTAGTAGAAGTCTTAATCAAGTTTTCAACTAATATATTCCCTCAGTCAGTTAAGTGCTATGCATGATACACGCTTTAGGCGATCATGTCTCGAAAGAGACATGAGTGACTTGGTAGAAGATTATCTCGCAGTAGATTGCCATTACTTTCTACGGTAGACTGGTTGCCATCCAAGGCTATAGAACCCAAAATGTCCTGTTATTTGACTCATAGCTAGAGGGGAAAGAGATGAATAATATTATTAAGTAGTAATTAAGGGATCAGTTTATTACTTCATAACAATATAAAACAAATCCCCCACTTTTTGCCCAGTAAAAGCCTTAATCATGATTTCAACTATTATATTAAGTCAGTCAGTTAAGTGCCATACGTGATAAATGCTTTGGGCGATCATGTCTCAAAAGAGACATGACTGACTGAGCAGAAGATTATCCCGAAGTAGGTTGCCTTTGCTTTCTACGGTAGACTGTTTGCCAGCCAGGGCTATAGAACCCAATCTGTCCTGTTATTTGACTCATAGCTAGAGGGAGACGAGATGTATTATATTAATTAGTGTGGGATCAGTTTATTACGTCATACTAACGGATATTACTTCTGATCTTTCATTTAATAATTGCTTTTGCCATATTATGGCGAAATATTCTTCTTTCTTTCCACAGTGTGCAGATATCACTACCATTTCACGGTCTTTTTTTTTTCTTTTTTTTTTTTTTTTTTGCTACTAGCCGTATAGCCCGGCGTTGCTTGGGTGGAATGAAAGCTTTAAAACTAATCCATGGCCCTGGAGCTCAGACTCTTTGGACGTTGGCACGAAAGACTAAAAAGCAATAGTTGTTTCCAGTTAAAGCGAAACCGTTGACTGAAAGAAAAATTAATGGATGTAAGTCAAATTTTGATTTCCTGGTATCGATATCAAATAAGTTTTTTTCGTCGTAAACTGAATTTTGAAGGCTAAATAAGTCCTCTGAGTAAATGGTATCATGGCTGAGACTAAGAACTACAATTATATTTACTTAGAGCCAAACCCGAAGTACGGCTTCTGCTCTGATGAACTTAGGTTATTGGTGCAGCCTAGGTACGAATTTACGCGAGATACTAGATTAGCAACTAGGTCCAACTCTTTTACAGTGAAGCAGAAAAGACGTAACCGTAATTTCTACTCCAACAGCTTTTTTTCTCGCGCTTCCCGCCTGTGGAATTCCCTTCCACATGCCTGCTTCCCAGACAGCTACAATCTCCAGGAGTTTAAATGTAAGGTCAATAGACACCTCCTAACACACTAACTTGCATCTATTCTCTTAAACACTCTCACCATCTACCCAACCCTCATTCTCGCTACCCTCATTCTCGCTACCCTTACCCGTCTATCACCCTCCTTCTGACATTTCCTATATCTAACCATTCTTTTCCCATCACTTCCCCGACCCTATGTAACCCCCCTGCGCAATAGTGGCAGTGGAATGCCTTGCTTGGTGTGAAACGATTAAAAAAAAAGTGTATTTGATAAAATGATATGACGATTTCAGGCTTAAAGTAAAAAAAATAATAGTAAAAAGTAAAATCGCAACGTTTTTTTTGTTTTGTTTTTTTAATCATTTGACCCCAAGCAAGGCATAAGTGGTTAGTTATAAGAAATGTCAGGAGAAGGGCGATAGACGGGTAAGGATGTAGATGGGAAGAGTGTTTGAGAGAATGGATGCGAGTTAATGTGTTAGGAGGTGTCTATTGACCTTATATTTAAACTCCTGGAGATTGTAGCTGTCCGGGAAGCAAGTATTTGGAAGGGAATTCTACAGGCGGGAAGTGCGAGAAAAGAAGCTGTTGGAGTAGAAATTGCGGTAATTTTTTCAGCCCTTTTATTTTAGTCAATTTTAATCAAATGTGATACACTCATAGACAAAGACATAAGAAACGATATTCAGAAGTTTCAAGGTTCCAGTTCTGACAATAGTGCAGAAAATCGGTAACATATATATATAAAAGGCAAGATATTTGTATGTGTGTCTGTTTATCTACCTGTATGTCTGTATTTTTTCAGCCCTTTTATTTTAGTTTTTGCTTCGGGTTTGGCTCTAAGTAGGTATAATTGTAGTTCTTAGTCTCAGCCATGATACCATTTACTCAGAGGACTTATTTAGCTTTCAAAATTCAGTCTATGCCGAAAAAACTTATTTGATATCGATACCAGAAAATCAAAATTTGCCTTATATCTATTCATTTTTCTTTCAGTCTACGGTTTCGCTTTTAACTGGAAACAACTATTGCTTTTTAGTTTTTCATGCTAACGTCCAAATAGTCTGATCTGCAGGACCATGGATTAGTTTTAAAGCGTCCATTACACCCGAGCAACGCCGGGCTGTACTACTAGTCTTTCATAAAATCAAATATTTTCAGGTGGGCGTATATGAACTGAAATAGTTTAGAATTCATTTTAAAGGTTATTTGGTTACTCATTCTTGAATGATGAATCATTTTAACTTGAAATGTTTTAACAATATTACTCGCATATTTACACCGTTGAATATCTCTTTGAATTAGGCATTTTGGTCTATTTAAAGCAAAAGAGATATTATTTGTACCGAGAAATCCTTATGGGAGTGGGCAAAATGGACTGGATTTTCAGATTTAGCATGAAAAATAGCCCAGAAACTTGTGCTTAATTTCCACAAACTGTTGGGTCGAAAATCATGTCAGACGTTGTAATCCATCGTACATAATTGGAAAAATACCTGGGAAAAATACGACAAAAAAAAGAAAAAACAAAAGTGAAACTAATGTCGAGACATGAAATTGGTTTCAATGACGGAATTAAAATGTACGGTAATAGTATATTACTAACTGCAGAATGCAGTCAGTAATTAACTAACGACAAACCATCAATTCTGAGCTCACATCTCTCAGTACCTATCCACATGTACACACGTTTTATAATCTGACAGTGGCTGATGTGATATATATATATATATATATATATATATATATATGTATAGGCGTCTAGGTCGGTTTCATATACAGCAAAACTGCGCAAAATATGCTCAATTATTCATATATGCGATCTGACAAGTTCTACTGATGAATAATTCTTCCGAAACGCTTTTAGGACGGGCCAGATAGAATTAATATCATCGATATTGTGAGAATTATGATAACAACATCGATTGTCGTAATATACAAGCAAAGAATCACTCATACAAAATATATACAAGCATATAAATTGAGATATATATGTATATACATGAATGAATAAGAATGAAGAATAAAATTGCATCGTTCAAAACATTAATTTAAAATAGTGCTCAATATAAAAATAGACCAATGAATATTAAATGAAAATAATGCAATAAACATATATATATATATATATATATATATATATATATATGTTTATTGCTTTATTTTTTATTTATATATATATATATAGTGTGTGTAATAGGCGTATATATGTGCTTGTTTTTGCGTGTATATATATATATATATATATATATATATATATATATATATAGGCATGCATACATATTTACATATAATTATGAAAATGGCAGAGAATATTGTTGTTCTTTAAAAGGATTATAAAAAACAAACAATGATAATATACATATGTATATATATATATATATATATATATTTATAAACGCATATAAATATATTATTGTTCATGCATGCAGACAAATTTATATATATATATATATATATATATATATAGTCACGGGAATTAATACATATTTATATGAGGGTACACATAAGCATAATAGTATACTCAGTTGGTGATAAAACAGTGGTCAATGTGTTATGAAATGAGCTATTCTATATATATATATATATATAAATATATATATATATATACTTGTGCGACTTGTACTTGCATGCGTTATGCAATCACCAGGTTCATTTTTAATTATATATATATATGTATATATATATATATATATATATATATATATATATACATACATGCACTAAAGAGAAACTCGGGATATCATCTGAAGTGGTCATTTCGTATAAAGATTTTCCCAGAATATCAAAAAAATTTTTTTTTTACAAAATGGATATGACCGAGAATATGACCGAGTACCATGATCGAAAATAGAAATGTTTAACCTTATCTTGTAAGAATCACCAAGTTTAGAGAAGGAAACGTTCTTTAGGCAGAAATGGTGACCCTACACCCATTACAAGCCAACTCACAAACCTATTAATACATATACACATATATCCACACATATGATCATACATATGCATGAAACACATATACACATATACATGTGCACACATATGCATAATAACATGTATATATTTATAAATCTGCCTATGTAACAATTACATATATACACATATTGGTTTGGGTAGTAACCATTGTATTGGATCATCCTCGAAGTTCATGGACTCGACATCACTTTCTATCTATCTATCTATCTATCTATCTATCTATCTATCTATCTCAACCTTTTTATATCTATCTATCTATCTATCTATCTATCTATCTATCTATCTATCTATCTATCTATCTCAGTCTGTTCATATCTATCTATCTATCTATCTATCTATCTATCTATCTATCTATCTATCTATCTCATCCTATTCTTTTCTATCTATCTATCTATCTATCTATCTATCTATCTATCTATCTATCTCAGTCTGTTCATCTATCTATCTATCTATCTATCTATCTATCTATCTCAACCTTTTTATATCTATCTATCTATTTCAACCTTTTTATATCTATCTATCTATCTATCTATCTATCTATCTATCTATTTCAACCTTTTTATATCTATCTATCTATCTATCTATCTATCTATCTATATCAGTCTGTTCATATCTATCTATCTCATCCTACTCTTTTCTATCTATCTATCTATCTATCTATCTATCTATCTATCTATCTATCTATCTCTCTCTCTCCCTCTCTATCTCTCTCTCTCTCTCTATATATATATATATATATATATATATAATAATAATATTTATTAATAAATTATAACATTGATATGTTATAATATCATTACAAAAGTAGCTATTTTGTTTCGACACTTTTTGTGTCTTTTCAAGTGATGTTATTATTTCGAAATGAATGGCTTTTCATATATATATATATATATATAACTCCATGTGCAAATTAATTAAAACAAGTTTTTGAGTTTTTAAAGTGACAGACTGTAATCGATTTCTTTTTTCTCTCCGATTAGGCCATTTGCAATTGTGTACAGTAAGGTGAATCTATTTGCAGGATGTATGATGAAATTTTATCGGCCTTAAAAAATATTTCGTCATACGTGACTGCATTAGATTTTCATAACTCCCAGACACTATTGTTTCGACTGTCGATTACTTGTCTTACGGTCATTGTCTGCGATCGTAGTTACTCCAAGGAAGCATACCAAAATTCTAACGCTGCAAGAATACACTGGCAATATATATATATATATAGTATGTGATGTGTATATTGTTGCCATTTTATATATTTAATTTTTCAAATGTCTTGTATTTTTAATTTGTCGACTGGGTAGACTAGCAGGGTCAGTTGGGCACCGTCTAATGAGAAAATAAGTATGTTGACTCAATTCAATCTGCTAGGAATTTTAACAGGGCCTGTTACACAATTTAGTTTTTCCCGCCAAAATTTTAATTCAAACATTTCGAGGTATTTGGCTGTGCATCTCTTGTGGAGTAGTTACGAGCAACACATTTTTAAGGAAAACATATAACCAGCAATAATGTTTTTATGAAAATATTATAACTATCAATGCATTTTTAAGGCAAAAATTACTATTAGCAATACATTTTGAAAAGAAAAAATATCACTAACCATAGATTTTTGAAGGGGAAAATATTACCAGCAATAGATGTTCAAAGAAAATATTACTATCAATAAATACATTTTTGAAGAAAAAACAGTTACTAGCAATCTATTTTGAAGGAAAAATATGTTACCAGCAACACTTTTATAAAGAATGAAAAAATTCCAAGCAATATGGTTTTGAAGAAAAAAAATTCCAATATCTTTTTGAAGAAAAAAAATTTTTTTTGGTTTTTAAACGTATCACCCCGAGCAAGACGGTAATGCCACTGATGTGCAGGGGGCTACATAAGAGTAAAAATATTAAGTAGAAGAGAGTGAAGAGGAAGACGAACCAGTTAGAAAGGAGCAAGAGAAGGATGGGGATACAGTTGCAAAGGTGGAGAGAAAGGAAAGGATATACGGGTTGGTGAAAGAACTAGAGTCAAGTGGTTAATAGATGGGTATTGACATTGCATTTTAATTCCTGGAGGTTGTAGCCGTCAGGAAAGCAAGAATATGGAAGCGAGTTCCACAGGCTGGAAGTGCGAGAGAAGAAGCTGCAGGAGTAGAACTGTCGTCTGCATCTGGTTAATCTAACTATGAATATACTTTTGAAGGAAAAAATATTACCAGCAATACATTTGACATTCAACAAAACGCAGTTTACAAAAATGCGTCGATGGAAACTGATCTACAAACTTATTTCTTAAAAAGAATTATATTTATAAAATCTTTTGTTAACATTTTATTGACACTAAATAACCCATTGAGGTTGATATGGCGTAAAAACTAAACCAACTAAACCAAACCAATCAATACATATTGTTTTAACAGATCATTAAGACATGAAAATAGCCCTGCTAATCAATATATTAAGAGCGGGAAAATTAGAAAGAAAATAATTACTGGATTTTTATATATCATTCCTCCTTTATGGCAGTGAATACTGGAAAATTTTCTCGAAAATAGAGAAAAAACTCCAGGCAGCAATATTGAAGATCTACAGAAGGATACTGAGAATATCATAGACTTAAGATGCGAGGAAGCACGAAATATTAGAGAAAATGGAAACAAAAACTGACACTTCGACGTAGCATCAGAAAGAGACAGTTGAACTTTTTCGTTGTGGTGCATTGGCTATCGGCTCAGAACGTGAATTTGGGGAGCCGAGTTCGAATTCCAGCTGAATTCATTGCATTCACTTACGCGCAAATACCCTTGGGAAAGGTATTAATCCGTCTCTTCCTTCCAGTTATTGGTTAAATAACAAGACAGATTGGGTTCTATAGCCTTGGTCGGCAACCAGTCTACCGCAGAAAGCAATGGCAACCTACTGCGGGATAATCTTCTGCCCAGTCAGTCATGTCTCGAAAGAGACATGATCGCCGAAGCGTGTATCACGTATGGCACTTAACTGACTGACTGAATGAGGAATGAGGATGTGCGTTGTGGTGCAGTGGATATCGTCTCGGAACGACAAATCGGGGTGCCGAGTTCGAATTCCAGTTGAATTCCTTGCATTCACTTCCGCACAACTAGCCTTGGGAAAGGTATTGATCCGTCTCTTCTCTCCAGTTATGGGTTAAATGATAAGTCAGATTGGGTTCTAAAGCCTTGACTGGCAGCCAGTCTACCGCAGAAAGCAATGAAAACCCTATCGCAATAAAATCTTCTGATCAGTTAGTCATGTCTCTTTCGAGACATGATCGCCCAGTGCGTGTATCATGTATTACACTTAATTGACTGACTGAATATAACAGTTGAAAACATGATTAAGGCTTATACTGGGCATGAAGTGGGGGATCAGTTTTACATTGTTATGAAATAATAAACTGATCCCCCATTAATTATACTTAATATAATGATGTAATATAATGGATCTCTTCTCCCTCTAGCTATGGGTTAAATGGCAGGAGAGATTGGGTTCTATAGCCTTGGTCGGCAACCAGTCTAACTCAGACTGCAATGGCAGCCTATAAGCGTATATCACGTCTGGCACTTATCTGACTGACTGGACGAAAGATGTGGGCTTGGAAAATTTGACACTCACAGCACATGTTGAGTGCCAGAGGGACATAATCTACCTAGTAGAATTGTTGAAATGGTTATCAGAACAGGGATTAGGAGATATCACAATTGGGACAAATTTTTTGAGGAGTATAAAGAAAAAGATATTTTAGAGAGACATGATCGCCAACGAGTTGAAAGGACACAGCACATAGGAGAATCTGTAATGTGATCGGTCCCGACCTGGCAGCTTGATTCCAGCCACTTTCTTATCGGCGAAATGTGGCTTCCCTCTGTCTCTTCTACAAATATTTTCATGGCTTCTGCTCCGACGTGTTTAGTTTCCCTCTCCAAGAATTTTCTCGAGTAACCAGACTGGCACCAAGATTTCACACATTTACATCATTTGAATCAGCTGAAATGTAGTTCTACAGAAGGATGTTGCGAATATCATGGACCGAGCATGTGAGCAATGTCGAGGTTTTGGAAAGGATGGAGACGAAAAGGAAATCAATACTGAGCATCAGGAAGAGACAACTAAAGTTTCTGGGACATGCAATGAGAAAGGAGGGCTTGGAGAAGCTGTTACTAACTGGCCAGATCGAGGAAAAAAGAAACAGGGGAAAGTAGCGGATGACATATTTGAAGGACTTGATCAGGTGGATTACGAAACGAGGTTTGCATGGCTCTTTAGCACGCTTTCTCATGTTGCAACGGGAGAAAGCGTGCTAAGAGCCACCAGGGATAGGGAGATGTGGAAAGTCATCATCGCCTTCGTCCTGAAATGACATGGCAAATAAAAGAAGAAGAAAATCGACTTCGGCCACTTTCTTACCGGCGAAATGTGGCTTCCCTCTGTCTCTTCTACAAATATTTTCATGGCTTCTTCTCCAAAGAGCTTAGGTCAATAGTGTGCTGTGTCTATAACTGGGTTGGGGTTAACCCAGTTTTCATTTTCAATCTTTAGTCGAAAACACGTCTATATACTTGTGGTTAATTATTTATTTTCCACCCTACAACTACTTTACCAAAGGCGAAATGCTTCAAACCTTTTTTTATTCAGTTTTTATTTCAATGAAAGAATGTTTTCCCAACTCTAATTCTATCACTGTTTAGACCAGCCGCGCGCCTTACACTGAGTCAAACAATCTTCTTTCCGTTTATAATCTATGAATAAGAATTAAGTACCCCACGAAGTGCTTCTTCCAAGAGAATGTCTACCTACCTCCGTTCGTTTTAGTACTTTGTAGACAACTCGACTCCAGCCACTTTCTCACCGACGGGATGTAGCTTCATTCTTCTCTTCTATAAATATTTTCATGGCTTATACTCCAAAGAACTTAAGTCACTGGTGCCCCCTCAACAAGAATTTACCCGGGCAACCAGACTGGCGTCAAGGTCCCACTCTTTTACGGTTAGATCAAACAAATGCAGGTGACAATTCTACTCCATCATTTCTTTTCTCGCGCTTTTCATCTTGTGGAACTCCCTTCCATCTACTTGCTTTACTTTTCTCCAAGAATTTAAATGCAAAGTCAATTCCCATCTCTTATCCACTTAACTCCAGCGCTTTCCACATCACCCTGTGTATCTTGTTCTTTTCCTTTCTCTCTACCTTAGCAGCTGTCTTCACACCTGTATTCCCATTCTTCTCTTCCCCTTTCTCTAACATCCCCTGTAATTGGTCCGTCTTTCTCTTCACTCTCCTCTTGTCTAAACATTTACGCTTAAGTAGCCCCTGCGCAACAGTGTCGTTTTTTTTCCTTTCTCTCTACCTTAACAGCTGTCTTCACACCTGTATTCTCATTCTTCTCTTGCTCTTTCTCTGACACCCCCTGTAACTAGTCCGTCTTTCTCTTCACTCTCCTCCTGCGCATCAGTGTCGGTACCGCCTTGCTTAGAGTGAAACGATTAACTTCATAACTGTCTTCACTCCTGTGTTCATGTCCTTCTCTTGCCCTTTCTCTTTCTCCCCCTGTAGCTGGTTCGCCTTTGTCTTCACTCTTCTCCTGCCTAATACTTTAACTCTCTTATGTAACTCCAGCCCTTTCTACATCACCCCGTGTATCTTGTTCTTTTCCTTTCTCTCTACCTACGTAACTGTCTTCACTCCTGTGTTCATGTCCTTCTCCTGCCCTTTCTCTTTCACCCCCTGTAGTTGGTTTGTCTTTCTGTTCACTCTTTCTACATCACCCCGTATATCTTGTTCTTTTCATTTCTCTCTCCCTTCGTAACTGTCTTCACTCCTGTGTTTCATATCCTACTCTTGCCTTTTCTCAATTCCCATCTCTTATCCACTTGATTCCAGTCCTTTCTACATCACCCCGTATATCTTGTTCTTTTTCTTTCTCTCTACCTTCATAACTGTCTTCACTCCTGTGTTCATGTCCTTCTCCTGCCCTTTCTCTTTCACCCCCTGTAGTTGGTTTGTCTTTCTGTTCACTCTTTCTACATCACCCCGTGTATCTTGTTCTTTTCCTTTCTCTCTACCTTCGTAACTGTCTTCACTCCTGTGTTTCATATCCAACTCTTGCCTTTTCTCAATTCCAATCTCTTATCCACTTGATTCCAGTCCTTTTTACATCACCCCGTATATGTTGTTCTTTTCCTTTCTCTCTACCTTCATAACTGTCTTCACTCCTGTGTTCATGTCCTTCTTTTGCCCTTTCTCTTTCTTTCCTCCCCTGTAGTTGGTTTGTCTTTCTGTTCACTCTTTCTACATCACCCCGTGTATCTTGTTCTTTTCCTTTCTCTCTACCTTCGTAACTGTCTTCACTCCTGTGTTTCATATCCTACTCTTGCCTTTTCTCAATTCCCATCTCTTATCCACTTGATTCCAGTCCTTTTTACATCACCCCGTATATCTTGTTCTTTTTCTTTCTCTCTACCTTCATAACTGTCTTCACTCCTGTGTTCATGTCCTTCTCCTGCCCTTTCTCTTTCACCCCCTGTAGTTGGTTTGTCTTTCTGTTCACTCTTTCTACATCACCCCGTGTATCTTGTTCTTTTCCTTTCTCTCTACCTTCGTAACTGTCTTCACTCCTGTGTTTCATATCCAACTCTTGCCTTTTCTCAATTCCAATCTCTTATCCACTTGATTCCAGTCCTTTTTACATCACCCCGTATATCTTGTTCTTTTTCTTTCTCTCTACCTTCATAACTGTCTTCACTCCTGTGTTCATGTCCTTCTTTTGCCCTTTCTCTTTCTCCCCCTGTAGCTGGTTTGTCTTTGTCTTTAATCTTTTTCTGTCTAAAACTTTAACTCTCTTATCTAGCCCCCTTGCACATCAGTTGCGTTAACTCCTTGCTTGGGGTGAAATGATTAAAAAAAACAATGCATTTCATAAAACCCTTGTGCATAAGAACTTCGATTAGAAATCGAAACCGTTTCTCTTATTTCATACGTTATTCATTACACCATTGTACATCCACATTTCATGCAGGGAAAGAATAAATATATCGCCCGTTATTGCTTTATTTGTCATTTCTTAAAAATTTTTTAAACAGTGTGAAGAACCTGCTTTTAAGTGACCTCTATTTTTGGTCGGACATTGATGAGCTCTTACATTCTCTTTCACCGTTGCCCAAATGTAATGAAGTTGACAAGCGGGCATTATCTCGTCCACGAAAGAATAGAACCGGTCATTTTGTTGTTGTCCATTCAGAACCCGGGTCGATCAATAATCATTTCTCCAGCAACCGTCCAGATCCAGAAAGAATGCAATTTTTCTTTCATGTCAACGATTACTTGCTTGCAAATATTAACCCAATACAAAGAATTCTCGATAATTAAATCCGCCACATCAACCCGTGACACACACCCATACATTCGAAAGTATAGCTCATTCTCATTTTCGGGTCGAATCTTTTTCTTCGTTTTGTTTTATAAATACGAATAAACAGAATGAAGAAATAGCAGACGTTCATTGTTAGCATTCGATATCAGGCAATTTTTAGAAAGTATGTTAACGATCCTTCTAAATGTAAAAATATAAAAGACTTGTCTTTTCAGATACACAGGGCAGAATTTCTCAACCGGTAAACCCGGCCACACTGAAGAGTAATTTGGGGTGCAGTGAATATCGCCTAAGATCGAGAAATCGGCGATCCTAGTTCAAATTCTATTTGAATTCGTTATAATCAAATACTCTTAAGAAAGGTATGATTTCGCCATTTCTCTCTCAAGCTATCGGTTAAATAGCATGACAGATTGGGTTCTATAGCCTTGGTTGGTAACCAGTCTACTGAAGAATGTAATAGCAACCTCTTGCGAAAAAAGTCTTCTTTCCAGTCAGTCATGTCTCGTTTGAGATGATCGCCCGAACGTGTATTACATGGCAATTAACTGCTTGAATACATGAGTTATTTTTACTATATTAACCTTGTCACTGGCAATCAGTTAACGACTTGATATCGTCGCTGACGGGACGACCATTTCTCCACGATAGTACGTCTGATAAAACCAACAAAAGCAAAATGACAGCTTATATCCAAAACAAACTTCAGTCTGTTGTTAACAGGGGCAAAGGGTGTCTTCTTAATTTTAACACTTCAGACTATATTGAATCTGATGCTGACCACCTCGAGGAGAGAGACACGCTGCACTTTTCTGAGCTATCAGTTGACATGAAGGAAATACTATATTGAATCTGATGCTGACCACCTCGAGGAGAGCGACACGCTGCACCTTTCTGGGCCATCAGCTGAAAAGACTATATTGAATCAGATGCTGACCACCTCGAGGAGAGCTACAAGCTGAACCTTTCTGGACCATCAGCTGAAATGAAAAAAAGACTATATTGAATCACATGGTAACCACCTCGAGGACAGCGACACGCTGCACGTTTCTGGGCTATCAGTTGACATGAAGGAAAGACTATATTCAATCTGATGCTGACCACCTCGAGGAGAGCGACACGCTACAACTTTCTGGGCCATCAGCTGAAATGAAGGAAAGACTATATTGAATCAGATGCTGACCACCTCGAGGAGAGCGACCCACCGCACCTTCCTGGTTTATCAGTTGACATGAAGGAAAGGCTATATTGAATCTGACGCTGACCACCTCGAGGAGAGCGACACGCTGCACCTTTCTGTTCTATCAGTTGACATGAAGGAAAGACTATATTGAATCAGATGCTGACCACCTCGTGGAGAGCGATACGCCGCACCTTTCTGGGCTATCAGTTGACATGAAGGAAAGACTATATTGAATCTGATGCTGACGACCTCGTGGAGAGCGACACGCTGCACCTTTCTGATCTATCAGTTGACATGATGGAAAGACTATATTGAATCTAGTGTTTGCTCAGCTTCCAGAAAGGTTAGTTCATTGTACCGTGCAAATATCCTTTTTTTTATTTATCTATGTTTGCCACTTGTTAATACACAGAATATGTTCCAGTGACCCTGCTGTATATTTAAAGTCCATTAATAATATCTAAATAGGAATGACACTCTCAGCGGACCTCAAGTGGAATGACTACGTCGAATCCATTGCAAAATCCGCAGCTATGAAAGTCGGTTCTCTGTGCAGGGCCCGGAAATTCTTTCCGCCTGAATCTGTCCTGCAATTATATAAATCCACTATCCGCCCGTGTATTGAGTACTGCTGCCACATCTGGTCGGGTGCCCCTTCTATTCTCCTCGGGGTTCTTGACAAAATACAGCGAAGAATCTGTAATGTGATTGATACCGACTTGGCTGACCGCCTGCAGTATCTCTCTCACCGGCGTGACGTGGCTTCCCTGTGCCTCTTCTATAAATACTTAATTGCTCCTGCTCTGACGAACATAAATCACTGGTGCTCCCTAGATGTGAATTTGCACGAGATACTATATTGGTAACTAGGTCCCAGTCTTTTACAGGTGGATAGTAGGGGCAACCGATATAAAGAACTTGACGGAATTTGAAACTTGGTTTTCCCATTCCCACTCTTGCTATTTTATAAAATATCACTTGATCTTTTCTTTGAATTGAGAGAGATACTGCAGGCGGTCAGCCAAGTCGGTATCAACCGCATTACAGATTCTTCGCAGTATTTTGTCAGGAAACCCGAGGAGAATAGAAGGGGCACCCGACCAGATGTGGCATCAGTACTCAATACACGGGCGGATGGTGGATTTATATAATTGCAGGATAGATTCAGGCGGAAAGAATTTCCGGGCCCTGCACAGAGAGCCGACTTTCATAGCTGCTGATGTAGCAATGGATTCGACGTAGTCATTCCATTTGAGGTCCGCTGAGAGTGTCAGGCCAAGGAGGCTTAGTGTTTTACTCTCTGGGAGGCAAGCCTGGTCCATGCTAATAGGAGGTAGGTGCGATTGTCTATGATGATTAATTGATAGTAGCTTCGTTTTAGAGGCGTTAAAATTTACAGTAAAAGGGTGGGATCTAGTTGCTAATCTTGTGGCTCAAGTAAATTCATATATAGGAGGCACCAGTAATCTTAGTTCATCGGAGCAGAAGCCGTGGAAGTATTTGTAGAAGAGGCACAGGGAAGCCACGTCGCGCCGTTCACGTCTCATGTTCAATCACTTTCCCATTTGCGCAAGATTATCTTATTTTACCTTGTCTTTAGATAATTTAATAGTAATTGTTCGGATGAGCGTTTCAAACAAGTGCTTAGACACTACGAATTTAATCTCAGTACCAGATGGCGGATGTGCTTTGTGGTGCAGTGGATATCGGCTCGGAACGAGAAATCGGGGAGCCAGGTTTCGAATTCCAGGTGACTCCAGTGCATTCACTTACGCACAAATACCCTTGAGAAAGGTATTAATCCGTCTCTACCCTCCATTTATGGGTTAAATAGCAGGAAAGACTGAGTTCTATGGCCTTGGCGGGCAACCAATCTACCGCAGAAAGCAACGGCAACCTACTGCGAGATAATCTTCTGCCCATTCGGTCATGTCTCGAAAGAGACATGATCGCCCAAGCGTATTTTACGTATGGCACATAACTGACTGACCAGATGGCAGTGAATGCTGGGAAATATCCTCAAAGATGAAGGAAAAACTTGATGCAATTGAAATATGGTCCTACAGAAGAATGATGCAATTATCATGGATAGAACATGTGCGCAATGATGAGGTTTTGGAAAGGATGGAAACAGAAAGGAAATTAATACGGAAGATTAGGAAAAGACAGCTGAAGTTTCTGGGACACACAATGAGGAAGGAGGGATTGGAGAATCTGATACTCACAGGTCAGATAGCGGATGGAAATGTAAAGGAAACTAATACTTAACATCAGGAAACGACAGCTAAAGTTCCTGGGACATGTAAAGAGGAAGAAGTGCTTGTAGAATCTGATACTCACAGGTCAGATAGAGGATGGAAATGAAAAGGAAACTAATACTTAACATCAGGAAAAGACAGCTGAAGTTCCTGGGACATGCAATGAGGAAGGAGGGCCTGGAGAACCTGATACTAACAGGCCAGATAGAGGGAAAAAGAGACAGGGGAAAGCAGCGTATAACAAATTTGAAGGGCCTGATCAGGTGGATGGCGGAACGAGGGTTGTATCGTGTAACAGGAGAAGGCGTGCTAAGAGTCACCAGGAATAGAGAAACGTGTAAAGCCATGATCGCTTGCGCCCTGAATGGACAGGGTACCTTGAAGTAGAAGAAGACCAGATAGGCAACGAGGTCTCACCAAATTACTGTTAAGCTGGCTACGTGTAACCATAATTTATATGCTACCAGGTTATTTTACTTGTGTCTGGAACTCCTATATCGGCTCTGTTTTGCAGTCAACGTTAATCAGCAAAAGTATGAATGCAATGTCGATCCCTATCTACTCTTCTCCTGATTACATCACACTTTCTTCGTTCTCGCTTCTTAGCAATGTTCCTGTTTCTACCTCACCCAGTAATTTCTTATGCATCGGTGACTTTACAAGGCTTTTCTTGAGGTGAAATCGATTACAATATATGTAAGCCCAGGGGTAGAGTCGCCGACTGACGCCATTTCGGTCGGGTTTCAATCCTGGGTAAAAAAGCAATCGGAGTCTAACCGTACTGATGAGCTGTGATACAGATCTGTCTGCGATGACAATATATATATATATATATATATATATATATATATAGTTATGAATTAATTGTACATAGCGAGACAGAAATTTCTATGTTTCGAGATAGATTCTCATCATCAGGCAATGTTTGATGTTGGTTGTGCAGATGATTTACATTAAATTATAAAATTAAATTTTCCGTGTCGCAATGTACAATTACTGCATCACTATATATATATAGGTATAATTATATTAAGCTCTATAAAACTTATTATATTGAGCACTGTTCACAATAAAATAAATGCCGACGCACTCAAAATAATAAAACCTTGAGTCCTTTTCACATGGAATTATATATATATACATTGCAAGTCTTTTCTTCATCTTTAAAGTGTTGTTTCGCATTTACTGCCATAGAGAAAGACTGATATGACATACTTCAGGATTCATTACTCTGCACACCGGTTGTGCTTTGTGGTGCAATAGATATCGACGTAAATACCCCTGGGAATGTTATTAATCCATCTTTTCCCCTCCAGGTATGTGTTAAATAGCGGCACTGATTGGGTTCTGTAGTCTCGGTTGGCAACCAGTCTACTGCAGAACGTAATGATATCCTACAGCGTGACAATCTTCTCCCCAGTCAGTAATCTCTCAAAGAGACATGATCGCCCAAGCGTGTATCATGCATGACTCTTAACTGACCCAACACTTTGCTTAGTTGTTTGTTATCCCAGTGCATCTTCAGATTTTAATCGCACTTTCCGTCTTCTGCTAAAACACTTTGTTGCACTTGTTAGATTTTTTTGACAACCATTTGTAATTTGCATGTTGGATTCTCTTTATCAACAGGCATTTTTCTTTCTTTTTGCAGTTGATGTTTAGTCCTCTCTTCTCACTTACTGCACTCTTTTTTGTAGGAGTCCTTGTAGTTCCTTTTCCATGTCTGCTATCAACACTGTGTCATCTGCATATCTTCAAAATTCAGAGATCCTTAAAACTTAAGCAACCCTTGAAATCTAAACCAGAAACTTAAAACTTGTAATCGTAAACAATGAAAAGGTTAGCCTGCTATTTACCAGAAGGCATGAGTGAGAAAAGAAGAATTAATTACTTTCCCCTGGGAAAAAGGAATACAGCAGACAACCAGGGAATTTGAACCCTGCTTCACGACCTCATTTTCCTCACATTACCCTACCAAGAAATCTAAAACAGTATCAAGCTATATATTATGTTTACAATCCCTATATATTATCATTTCTACTGTCATTACTATCGATAAAGAAATAAAAATACAAAGTCATAATTCTTTGACTTAAGAGATCTATTTTACTATGTCACCTGTCGAATTTGGCTTCATAAATACAATCTTGTCATTCATCAAGCTACATAGGAATGATTCTATAATAACTGTGTTAGGTGGCCTCGTTTCTGTCATATATTTTGCTATTGGATTTCCGTAATAACTTCTCGTAAAACTTGTATGAGTAAAAAGAAATACCACAGAGCATAAAAAAGTGACAGTGTATTAGGATTTTTATTTGGATAAAGTATTCTGAGTGTTGTTGAGTGCAAGCCATATAAACTAGCGCATCTGCCCAACAAATGGTTGATATGGAAGGAAATGGTTTTTGGGGAAAAAATCGTAACGTTAAGAAAAATAGAGATTAAAAGAAAATAGAAAAGACATTGTACAAAAAAAGGAGCCAGTAAAAATTGTTATAAATAAAAAAAAAGGGATAAATAATAACAACAGAAAAGTCGTGTAATAGGAGAGAAAATAGATGAAAAGGTGAAAATATCCAAGGGGTAGAAAATAAATGAAAAAGAGGAACGAAAAATTGAAAGATAAGAAAAAAGAAGAAAAATGAAAGAAAAAAACGAAAAAAAAAAGGAAAAAAGAAAATAAGTCGAAGGAAAGAATAAAAAGAAAAAGAGAAGAAAAAAGAAAAATGAAAGAAAAGAACGAAAAATTGAAAGATAAGAAAAAAGTCTAAAGAAAGAAGAAAAAAAAGAGAAGAAAAAAGAAGAAAAATAAAAGAAAAGAACGAAAAAAAGAAAGAAGAGAAAGAAAAGTCGAAAGAAAGAAGAAAAAAGAGACGAAAAAAGAAGAAAAATGAAAGAAAAGAACGAAAAATTGAAAGATAAGAAAAAGTCGAAAGAAAGAACAAAAACAAAAAGAGAAGAAAGAAGAAAAAAGAAAAGAACGAAAAATGGAAAGAAGAAAAAGAAAAGTCGAAGGAAAAAAGAAAGACAAAAAGAGAAGAAAAAAAGAAAAATGAGAGAAAGAACGAAAAAAGGAAAGAAAATTAAAAAAAGTGGAAAGAAAGAAGAAAAACAAAAAGAGAAGAAAAAAGAAGAAAAATGAATGACAGCAACGAAAAAAGAAAGAAAAAGAAAAATAGAAATAAAGAGGAAAAATGAAAGAAAAGGACGATAAAATAAAATAAGGTAAAAAGTGAATTAAAAGAAGAAAAATGAAAGAGTGTAGTAAAAATGATAGAAAGAAAAAGAAAAGTAAAATGAAAGAAGAAAAACGAAAAAAATTAAAGAAGAGAAAGAAAGGTTGTAAGAAAGAAGAAACATGATATAAAAGAACGATAAAATGAAAGAATGAAAGAGATTAACAAAAATAAAAAAGAGAAAGAAAAATAAAAGAAAGAAAAAGGATGAAAGAGAAAAACGATAAAATGAAGGAAGGAAAATGTGAAAGAAAAAGAAGAATGAAATAAAGTAATGAAAAATAAATAAAGAGAAAGAAAAAGAGAGTCAAGAAGAATAATAAAGTGAAAGAAGAAAAAACTGCGACTCCTCGGATAAACTCTCACAACAGACCTCAATTGGAGTAACTATATAAAATCCATACCGAAATCCGCTGCTTAAAAGTTTGGTTCACTATGCAGGGCCCGGAAGCTTTCCCGTCTGAAACCATCCTTCACATATACAAATATACCATCCGCCCGTGTATTGAATACTGCTGCCATATCTCGTCGGGTGCTCCTGCTATCCACCTAGGTGTCCTTGACAAAATCCAGCAGAGAATCTGTAATGTGATCGATCCCCACTTGGCAGCTCAGATGCAGTCACTTTCTCACGGGCGCAATGTAGCTTCCCTGTGTCTTTTTTATAAATAATTTCACGGCTTCTGTTCCGATGAACTTAGCTCACTGGTAGCCCCTATATATGAATTTACTCGAGCCACAAGATTAGCAGCTAGGTCCCACCCTTTTACTGTGAAACCAATAAAATGTAAACCCAAATTCTACTCCAGGAGCTTATTTTATCGCAGTTCCCGTCTGTGGAATTCCCTTCTGTTTACTTTCTTTCCTGACAGCTACAATCTTCAAGAATTCATGTAAAGCCAATAGTCATCACCTGTCTCACTAACTAGCATCCTCTCTCTCATGCTCCTTTCTCCGTCTACTACACTCTCATCGTTTCAGTATTATCATGCTTCTCTTACCCACTTCCTGATACCCCTACAACCTGTCACTCTTTCTCATAACTTTCCTCCTATGTAATCACTTGAACAAGAGTGGCAGTAAACTACCTTGCTTGCGGCGATATGACTATAAAAAAAAACATTTATCTAATATATATATATATATTGCATCTATAGAAAATTCTTAAAACAGCATTGAATTTAGCGAATATGTTAACACGCCGTTAAAAAAAAATAGTTAAAAAACATGTATATGCATAGGTGTCTCTCTCCTCCTCCCTCTCTCTCTCTCTCTATATATATATATATATATATATGTATGTATATATACGTTCATATATGTATATGTGTGTATGTATATGTATATGCTTGTTTGTGTATGTATATCTAAACTTATTTATAAATGGAACTTTGTCTGTGTGTGTGTGTCTGTGTGTGTGTGCCCGTTACCTACAGACTCCGAACGGCTTAACTGATTTTCTTGAAAATTTACACAGTTGTACCATAAGCGTCTGCGAGTGTTCTTAGCTTGGTTTTGTGTCGAGGTACCCCCAATAAATATCGAAAATCGATTATCGAAAAAATCTGCCTGTATGTCTATTTTTTCAGCCCTTATATTTTAGTTTTTGCTTCGTTTTTGACTCTAAGTAGGTATAATTGTAGTTCTTAGTCTCAGCCATGATACCATTCACTCAGAGGACTTATTTAGCCTTCAAAATTTAGTTTACGACGAAAAAACTTATTTGATATCGATAGCAGGAAATCAAAATTTGACTTACATCCATTCATTTTTCTTTCAGTCTACGGTTTCGCTTTAACTGGAAACAACTATTGCTTTTTAGTCATTCGTGCCAACGTCCAAAGAATCTGAGCTCCCGGGCCATGGATTAGTTTTAAAGCTTTCATTACACCTTAGCAACGCCGGGCTATAATGCTAGTATTTATATATGTGTGTTACGGTCTGTCTTACCTGTTTCATCTTTGAATAAATTTATAATACTTTAAACACGATGCTTAGTTAAATTTAAAATTTAAAATTTAAAATTTGTAATTTGTAATTTCTAACATTAGTTAGTAATTTTTTAAAGTGATTTTTTATTTTGATTTTAACATTAAATTAATAGTAAATACTAATAGTAATAATACTAATACTAATTCCTATTGTATTCAAGCCTGAACGCTAATGGATCACTGACTATGTTACAATGTCTCGGCTCTTAAGGGGGCTTGGTTAGTTTTGAACCTTTTAAAATTCTTCGTCTCCCAATCAGCACCATTGTTTGACAAGACTGAAGAAGTGTTGAAACAAAATCGCTACTTTGTAGCGATGTCATAACATACTTATGTTATAAATTTCAAATATATATATATATATTTTTTAATCATATCACCCCAAGAAAGGCGAAAACGCCACTGATGCGCAGGGGGCTACGTAAGAGTAAAAACATTGGAAAAGAGAAAACCGGAAACCACATCCTAAACAAGGAACAAGGGATGAGCCTCTACACCTGTTCAATAGACGTGGGTGGAGTGTGAACCGGGCGATAGTTTCGTCTATCTACTCCAA
The DNA here is from genome assembly GCA_037127315.1 of Ascarosepion bandense. Classification (NCBI taxonomy): domain Eukaryota; kingdom Metazoa; phylum Mollusca; class Cephalopoda; order Sepiida; family Sepiidae; genus Ascarosepion; species Ascarosepion bandense. The sequence continues at coordinate 21,312 of JBBBDQ010001847.1, forward strand.
TTATATATATATATATATATATATATATATATATATATAATTATTAGGCCACCCCAGTGTTTTAAAAAATGTTGTATTTCATACTATTTTTTAGTATTTATTGCCAAGTGAATAATTGCAAATCAAAATAGAAAGGTTATTTTGTTAATATTGCACAATAACATATACATCAAATGAATTTATAAATATTTAATAATTACCTATATTGCAGTTTCATCATTGAAAGAATAAAGAAAATTTAGGGTGATTCGGATGAGTTCATCTTTGCTTCCTTGCCTTGTAAAATTTTGCAAAATAATAATAACAAAAGAACCATTCCATTTTCATTTCTTTTTAATCATTTCACCCCAACAAGGCATTTTACTGCCACTGTAGCGCAGGGGGTTCTTCTTCTTCTATGTGCCCTGTCCCTTTAGGACGTAGGCGATCAGGGTTCTCCACGTCTCCCTATCCCTTGTGGCTCTTAGTGTGTTTGCTCCTGTTGAACCTAACAATCCCCGTTCCGTCATCCACCTGATCAGACCCTGCAAATATGTTATCCGCTGCCTTCCTCTGTCTCTCCTTCCTTCTATCTGACCAGTCAGTATCAGGTTCTCCAGGTTCTCCTTCCTCATTGCATGTCCCAGGAACTTCAGTTTTCTCTTCCTGATGCTCAGCATCAATTTCCTTTTTGTTGCCATTCTTTCCAACACCTCGTCGTTGCTTGCATGCTCAGTCCACGTTATCCGTAGCATCCTTCTGTAGAACCACATTTCGGCCGCTTCCAGTTTTGTCCTCATTTTCGATGATATTGTCCAGCATTCACTGCCGTATTGAAGAACTGACATCACGTAGCAGTCAAGCACTCTTTTCTTCGTTTCTATTGAGATTTTCCTGTGTGTTAGTATTTTGCTCATCTTCTGGAACGCGTCCTTTGCCATGCCAATTCGCCTTCGGATCTCCGTGTCGCACTTTCCATCTTCTGTTAGAACACTTTCTAAGTACTTAAATTCTTGGACTTGCTTGATTCTGTTATCCCTCATCTTATAGGAAAGTGATGAGAAACATGGGTTGGCTTTAAGAAATATCAGGGGGAGGGTAATAAACGGATGAGAATACCGGTGTAATGCGGGGTGGAGTGGATGAAGAAAAGAGTTTGCGAGAGTTAGTGAGATAGGAGATGTCTATTGACCTTACATTTAAATTCCTGAGATTGTAGCTGTCAGGGAAGCAAGGATATGGAAGGGAATTCCACAGGTGGGAGGTGCGTGAAAAGAAGCTGTTAGAGTAAAAATTGTAGTTAAATTTTATTAGTTTCACTGGAAAATGGTGGGACGTAATTGCTAGTCTAGTAGCTCATGTAAATTCATACTTAGGGAGCACTAGTGAGCTAAGTTAATTGAAGCAGAAGCCATGAAAGTATTTGTAGAAGAGGCACAGGGACGCCATGTCACGCTGGTGAGAGAGCGAGCTGCCATGTCTGTATCGAGAACATTAGAGATTCTCCGTTGGATTTTGTCGAGGTGAATAGCAGGCCACCCGACCAGATGTGGCTGCAGTATTCAATACATGGGCGGATAAATAGTATGAACTGCATAATTTCTTTTTAAAAAATTGGGATGGCTTAATAATTATGGCCGGTAGTGTATCTAATTTGTGTAGTTACGGCAGCTCGGAAAAATCCCTGTGATCAAATTAATAAGAAAAGAACAGACGAATTTAGTGGTGAGAGCCCCAGACGCAAAACAGAGGCCTACATCAAATGTTGAGAAGTAGTAGCGCTGCCCTGTTTCAAGTGTGGCTCCTAGAATAATCTCTCTGGTGGCAGGACTGGGTACCATGCCACGTTCTCCGAACGCATTATCCCTGAGTGAGAGAGAACAAAACTACTTCTGACAGAGGGCAAGGATTATGTTAAAACTCACCAAAATAAACCAGAAAAGCTTTCAGAAGTGTTGCAAGAGATTCCGAAATCGGCGAGAAGCCGTGGATGAAAAAAATGGCGATTTTCCACTTTAATATTTCAAGATATTTTTGTGCTATTTTTCGTAAATATATCTTTTAAAATAAGTGGCCAGTGATATTTTCATTTTGGCATCATTTAAACACAGTTTATCCATCACACCCTATACGTATGCTAAAATGATATGCCAGTGCAATTTTCTTATCATTTAGACAACAGTCTATCTATCACATTCTGTATATCTGTTAAAATAAGATGCCAATCTCATTTTCATTTTGACATCATCTAAACGACAATTTATCCGTCCTGCCCTAAATATCTGTTAAAATGAGGTGTCAGTATTATTTTTATTTTCGTGTTTTTAGATGACAATTCATGCATCGCAACCTGTATATCTGTTAATTTGAGATGTCAGTATTATTTTAAGATAGGTCAGTGTTTTTTTAAGATAGGTACTGATCTGGCGGCTCGACTGCAGCCACTTCCCCACCTTCGAAATGTGGCCTCCCTTTGTCTGTTCTATAAATACTTTCATGGCTTCTTCTCTGACGAGCTTAAGTCACTGGTGCCTCCTCAACAGGTGTTTACTCGTGCAACCAGTCTGGCAACTGGGTCCCACACATTCACAATCAGGTTAGCCAAATGCAGACAACAATTCTACTCCTGCAGCTTCTTCTCTCGCACTTCCCGCCTGTGGAACTCGCTACCATATTCTTGCTTTCCTGACGGCTACAACCTCCAGAAATTTAAATGCAATGTCAAGACTCATCTATTAACCACTGGACTCTAACTCTCTCCCCATCCCCGTATATCCTTTCCTTTCTCTCCACCTATGTATCTGTCATCGCACCTGCATTCTCAGCTTTCTGTTGCTCCTTTCTAACTAGTTTGTACTCCTCACTCTTTTCTAATTAATCTTTTTACAGTTATGTAGCCCCCCGCTCATCAGTGGCATTTCTGCCTTGCTCGGGGTGAAACGATTAAAAAAAAAAGTTGGCCTCATTTAGAGGACACTTTATCCATCGCACCCTGTACATCTGTTAAAATGAGATGTCAAGGTTATTTTCATTTTGGCCTCATTTAGAAGACAATTCCTCCATCGCACCCTGTATATCTGTTAAAAAAAGATGTCAGTGTTATTTTCATTTTCGTGTCTTTTAGATTACAATTCATGCATCGCAACCTGTATATCTGTTCATTTGAGATGCTAGTGTTATTTTCCTTTTAGCCTCATTTAGACGACAATTCACCCATCGCACCCTGTATATCTGTTAAACGGAGATGTCAGTGTTATTTTCATTTTGGCCTCATTTAGACGACAATTCACCCATCGCACCCTGTATATCTGTTAAAAGGAGATGTCAGTGTTATTTTCATTTTGGCCTCATTTAGACGACAATTCATCCATCGCACCCTGTATATCTGTTAAAAGGAGATGTCAGTGTTATTTTCATTTTGGCCTCATTTAGACGACAATTCACCCATCGCACCATGTATATCTGTTAAAAGGAGATGTCAGTGTTTTTTTCATTTTGGCCTCATTTAGACGACAATTCACCCATCGCAACCTGTATATCTGCTAAAAGGAGATGTCAGTGTTATTTTCATTTTGGCCTCATTTAGACGACAATTCACCCATCGCACCCTGTATATCTGTTAAAAGGAGATGTCAGTGTTATTTTCATTTTGGCCTCATTTAGACGACAATTCACCCATCGCACCCTGTATATCTGTTAAACGGAGATGTCAGTGTTATTTTCATTTTGGCCTCATTTAGACGACAATTCACCCATCGCACCCTGTATATCTGTTAAAAGGAGATGTCAGTGTTATTTTCATTTTGGCCTCATTTAGACGACAATTCATCCATCGCACCCTGTATATCTGTTAAAAGGAGATGTCAGTGTTATTTTCATTTTGGCCTCATTTAGACGACAATTCACCCATCGCAACCTGTCTATCTGTTAATTTGAGATGCCACTGTTCATTTTGGTATCATTTAAGCAAAAATTCATTCATCGCCCGCTGTGTATCTGCTAAAATAGATGGCAGTGTTATTTTCATTTTAGCGGCATTTAGGCAACAGTTCGTCCAACTCAAACCTTTCTTTCTGTTAAAAGTGTGAGACCTAGTTGCTAATCTTACGGCTTGAGTAAATTCATATATAGGGGGAACCTGTGAGCTGAGTCTGTCGGAACAGAAGCCGTGAAAATATTTGTAGAAGAGACACAGGAAAGACACATTGCGCCGGTGAGAAATTGACTGTATCCGAGCTGCAAAGTGGGCATTGATCACATTACAGGTTCTCCGTTGGATTTTGACAAGAACCCCTACGTTGATAGCAGGAGCACCCGAACAGATATGACAGCAGTATTCAATGTAAGAGCGGATGGTAGATTTGTATATGTGCAGGATTGTTTCAGACGGGAAAAACTTCCTAGCCCTGCACAGATAACCGACCTTTTTAGTTGCGGACATAGCTATGGATTCTGTTTTGTCATTCATTTTGAGGTCTGTTGTGAGAGTTGAGCCGAGGAGGCGCAGTGTTTTACTTTCAGGGAGACTAGCCTGATCCATGCTAATGGGCGGTGGGAGCGATTGTCTGTGATGGTTAATAGATAGCAGCTTTGTTTTGGAAGCATTAAAATTCATGAGCCATTTCTTACCTCAGTCCACCACGGATCGGAAGTCTTTTTCAAATGTCGTCAGCGTGTATGCCTACTTAGGATTTTATTACATCGGGAAAATCGTTAATGTAGATAAGGAAAAACGTAGGACCTAAAATGTCAATGTTATTTTTATTGTTGCGTAATGTAGACGACAATTCATCCATCGCAACCTAAATATCTGTTAAAAGGAGATGCCAATGTTAATTTTATTTTGACGTTTAATAGGATGTGCGTTGTGGTGCAGTGGTCATCAGCTCGGAACGAGAAATCGGGGAGCCGAGTTCGAATTCCACTTGAATGCCTTGCATTCATTTACGCAAAAATACCCTTGAGAAAAGTATTAATCCGTTTCTTCCTTCCAGTTATGGGTTAAATAACCGGACAGATTGGGTTCTATAGCTTTGGTTGACAAGCAGTCACCGCAGAAAATAATGGCAAGCTACCGCAGGATAATCTTCTGCCTGGTCAGTCATGTATCTTTCGAGACATGATTGCCCAAGCGTGTATCACGTATGGCACTTAACTGAGTGATAGGCGACAATTCAATTCATTACACGCTGTTTATCTGTTAAAAACGAGATGCTAGTGTTATTTGTATTTTGCCGTCTCTTAGTTTCTTCGTCGTGCCCTTAATATCAAGTTTGCTAAAGAAAGCAAAAAGTAAGTCAGTCAGTTAAGTGCCATACGTGATACACGCTTGGGCGATCATGTCTCGAAAGAGACATAACTGCCTGGGCAGAAGATTATCCCGCAGTAGGTTGCCATTGCTTTCTGCGGTAGACTGGTTGCCGACCAAGGCTACAGAACCCAATCTGTCCTGTTATTTAACCCATAACTGGAAGGAATGGACGGGTTAATACCTTGCCCAAGGGTATTTGCGCGTAAGTGAATGCAATGAATTCGGCTGGAATTCGAACTCGGCTCCCCGATTTCTCGTTCCGAGCCGAACGAGAACTCGGGGAGTAAGGATTATATATAAACTACAAGAAGTAAACTGTACGCATGATCATCAGTTAAAAAAAGGGGCCCCAAATGCCAACTAAATGTTGAGGATTTTAAAATCAATCAGATAAGTGTTTTAACAGAGGAGGGAAAGTGCGACACTGAGATCCGAAGGCGAACTGTTATGGCCGAAGATACATTCGTGAAACTGATTAAAGTTTTAAGGGAAAAGAAAATTTCGATGGAAACATAGAAGTGTGTACTAGACTGTTATGTGATGTTTGTCTTTCAATATGGCAGCGAATGCTGGCCAAAGAACATAAAAGATGAAATATTGTTCTACAGAAGGATGCTCAGGATTGCATGGACCGAACTTGTGTGTATCGACAAGGCTTTGGAGAAGATGGAAACGAAAAGGAAACTGAAAATTGACTTCCGAAAAAAACAGCTGCAGTTTTTCAAACAAGAAATAAGGAAAGGGACCATGGAGAATCCAATACTCACAGGACGGATAAAGAGAAAGACAGACAAAGGAAAGCAACGGGTGACATAATTGACGGGCTTCAGCAAATGGATCGCAAAAAAGAGTTTGGGAAGAGTAACAAGAGAAAGGTTGCTAAAGACTATAGGGGATAGGGAGACATGATCGTCTATGTCCTCAAGGAAAACAGCACATAGAAAAAGAAGAGAAAGAGAAAGGGTGTTAAGAGGAACAAGAGAGAGGAAGATGTGGAAGGCCATGATCACCTACGTCCTGAAGGGGCATTGAACATAGAAAAAGAGAAAAAAGTGACGGGGGTTAAGAATGACGAGGGATAGGGAGATGTGGACGGCCATGATCGCCTAGTTCCTGAATTGACAAGGTGCATAGAAGAACAAGAAAAGGGTGTTAAGAGGGACAGGGGATAGGGAGATGTGGAGGGCCATGATTGCCTACGTCCTGAATTGACAAGTCACGTAAATGAAAAACAAAAAAGGGTGTTAAGAGTGACAAGGGATAGGAAGATGTGGAGGGCCATGATCGCCTACGTCCTGAATTGACAAGGCATATAAAAGAAGAACAACAAGAAAAGTGGGTGAAGAGTGATAGGGGATAGGGAGATGTAGAGGACCATGATCGCCTACGTCCTGAATTGACAAGGCACATAAAAGAAGAACAAGAAAAGGGTGGGTTAAGAGTGACAAGGGATAGGAAGATGTGGACGGCCACGATCGCCTAGTTCCTGAATTGACAAGGTACATAGAAAAAGAAGAACAAGAAAAAGGGGTTTAAGAGTGACAAGGGATAGGAAGATGTGGAGGGCCATGATCGCCTACGTCCTGAATTGACAAGTCACATAGAAAAAGAACAAGAAAAGGGGTTTAAGAGTGACAAGGGATAGGGAGATGTGGAGGGCCATGATCGCCTACGTCCTGAATTGACAAGGCATATAAAAGAAGAACAACAAGAAAAGTGGGTGAAGAGTGATAGGGGATAGGGAGATGTGGAGGACCATGATCGCCTACGATCTGAATTGACAAGTCACATAGAAAGAGGAGAACAAGAAAAAGGGGTTTAAGAGTGACAAGGGATAGGATGATGTGGAGGGCCATGCTCGCCTAGTTCCTGAATTGACAAGGTACATAGAAGAAGAACAAGAAAAAGGGGTTTAAGAGTGACAAGGGATAGGAAGATGTGGAGGGCCATGATCGCCTACGTCCTGAATTGACAAGTCACATAGAAAGAGGAGAACAAGAAAAAGGGTTTTAAGAGTGACAAGGGATAGGGAGATGTGGAGGGCCATGATCGCCGACGTCCTAAAGAGTCACGGCACTTAAGAAGAAGACGAAGAAGAAGAAGAAAATATAAAAAGAACAAACTTTCTTTCTCCTAAGCCCTTAGTTTTTAAAGCCTTTATCCGCAACCCTCATTCCTTCCTTGCTCTCTTTCGGTCTCTTAATGTCTCTTCTTTAAACCTACCGTCTGTTTATTTGCATATATTCTCATTCGGCAAAATACAAAAATGATCAATGCTCTCCGGGAATGCGTTATCCTCTCTCACTTCTCTTCTTCCAAATTTTCACCGCTTGTACCGGCATCGATCAGTTTAACTCATTCTACAAATCAACCCGGACATCAGCCTCTTTAGCCTTCCATCTGTCATTTGTATTCTCTTTCCATATTCACATGGGAAATCTCGCCATTCGGCGAGGTTTTCCCTCCACTGTCTGTCAATCCATCACTCATATTTGACTAATCATCACTTAGTTTCCATATCTCCGAATTTATTATTTATCCGTTGGGTTGGCGCACAAACACAAGCACTTAACCTACACAAACAATGCCCCCCCACACGCATATATATATATATATATATATAGTATATTGTAAGAAAGTTATGGAACACGTAGGTTTTAAACCAACTGTTCATGCATTTACTTTTATAAAGAGTGCTCGATACAACGTAGAGCTTTATATTGTAATGGTTGTTACAATGGTTTATAAAAGCATAGTATTACGACACAAAAATCTTCACGTTTCGGGGCTATGTGTGCTCTTCATCTGGTGATAAGTTGAAGTTCTTTGAAGTTCTCATCTCTCGGTTTTCTTGGCTTTTGTCATAAAACTGTCAGCACTTCAGGCCTAAATAAAATACTTTACAGCCCTTTCCTTAATTATCATGTGAGTATTAAATTTTCCAAACCCTCTTTCCTCATAATGTGTTCCAAAATTTTCGACATTCTTTTTCTGATTTTAAATATGGGGGAATTTATTGTACTTTAGAACTTCCTCATTGTTTATATATTCTGTCCATGATATTCTCAATGTAATCTTATTTCTATTCCCACGTGAATTAGTAAATAATATTCAGAGGAGTCACCATGAAACGATAAGGCGGAACGGGGAAATGAAACGAATGAACGAATGAATGCTGTTCTCACAGAGACTTTTATAACACACCCAAGTAATATATATAAATATATATATTGTAAGAAAGTTTTGGAACTCGTAGGTTTTTAACCCACTGTTCATGCATTTACTTTTATAAAGAGTGCTCGATACAATGTAGAACTTTATATTGTAATGGTTGTTACAATGGTTTATAAAAGCATAGTATCACTACACAAAAATCTTCGCGTTTCGGAACTACGTTTGCTCCTCATCTGGTGATAAGTTGAAATGAAAAAAAAATGAGATATGTAAGTGAATGTGGTGGGAGTTTAGTACAATTTAGCCAGCAGTTTGTGGCCATAGTGATACAACCTTGGGTTAAAAGAGGTGTGCGGAGTAGCTTAGTTTTGGACAGGTCACTTTTTAGTTTTGTATAATGATATATATATATATATATATATATATGTGTGTGTGTGTGTGTGTGTGTGTGTGTGTGTGTGTGTGTGTTTCTAAAGTGAAAAGAAAGGGCTGAGCATAAACCTCAATAAAAATGGAAGTATGGTCATCAGAAGAGCCCAGTATCCCAAGTAAAAGTCGGAGAAAGTAAAATAAAATAAGTAAAAAAAACCAAATACTTGGTAAGTTTTTTGACAGACGATGGAAAATGCGACACGGGGCCAAAAACACATTTCAGAAGCTAGACCCGATTACTGAAAGACAGGAAAATCTCATAACAAACAAAGAAAAGAGTGCTGAATTGCTATGAGATATCTGTCCTTCTGTATGAAAGTGAATGCTGGACGATCTTATCAAAGATGAAGGAGAGGCTTGAGGTAGCAGAAATGTGGTTTTACAAAATAATCTTGAAGATACCCTGGAGTGAATATATTAGCAATGACTAGGTTTTAATGAGGATGGAAACAAAAAGGAAACTAATACTTAAGAACAGGAAAAGACAGCTGAAGTTCTTGGGACATGTAATGAGGAAGGAGAGCTTAGAGAATCTGATACTCACAGGCAAGATAGAAGATGGAAATGAAGAGGAAACTAATACTTAACATCAGGAAAAGACAGCTGAAGTTCCTGGGACATGTAATGAAGAAGAAGGGCTTGGAGAATCTGATACTCACAATTCAGATAGAGGATGGAAACGAAAAGGAAACTAATACTTAACATCAGGAAAAGACAGCTGAAGTTTTTGGGACATGTAATGAGGAAGAAGGGCTTGGAGAATCTGATACTCACAGGTCAGATAGAGGATGGAAAAGAAAGGGAAACTAATACTTAACATCAAGAAAGGACAGCTGAAGTTCCTGGGACATGTAATGAGGAAGGAGGGCTTAGAGAATCTGATACTCACAGGCAAGATAGAAGATGGAAATGAAGAGGAAACTAATACTTAACATCAGGAAAAGACAGCTGAAGTTTCTGGGACATGTAATGAAGAAGAAGGGCTTGGAGAATCTGATACTCACAGGTCAGATAGAGGATGGAAACGAAAAGGAAACTAATACTTAACATCAGGAAAAGACAGCTGAAGTTTTTGGGACATGTAATGAGGAAGAAGGGCTTGGAGAATCTGATACTCACATGTCAGATAGAGGATGGAAATGAAAAGGAAACTAATACTTAACATCAAGAAAGGACAGCTGAAGTTCCTGGGACATGTAATGAGGAAGGAGGGCTTGGAGAATCTGAAACTCACATGTCAGATAGAGGATGGAAACGAAACTAATACTTAACATCAGGAAAAGACAGCTGAAGTTCCTGGGACATGTAACGAGGAAGAAGGGCTTGGAGAATCTGATACTCACAGGCAAGATAGAGGATGGAAACGAAAAGAAAACTAATACTTAACATCAGGAAAAGACAGCTGAAGTACTTGGGACATGTAATGAGGAAGAAGGGCTTGAAGAATCTGATACTCCCAGGTCAGATAGAGGGAAAAAGAGACAGGGGAAAGTAGCGGTAAACATATTTGAAGGGCCTGAGCAGGTGGATGACTGGAGTTGCGTGGTATAACAGCAGAAAGCGGGCGAAGAGCCACCATCGATAGGGAGACGTCGGAAACCATAATCGCTTACGTCCTGAATAGGACTAGGCACATAGAAGAAGAATATGTTCTTTAATATGGCAGCGAATACTGAGCAGTCTAATCAAAGATGGAGGAAAGACTGGAAGCAACGGAAATGAGGTTTTACAGAAGGATGCTGAGGATACCATGAACAGATCACGTGTGCAACGATGAAATGTTTGAAATTATGAAAAACGAAAAGAAACCTCATAATGAATATCAGGAAGAGACGAATAAGGTTCCTGGAACACGTAATGAGGAAGGAAGGCCTGGCGAATTTAATACTCACAGGTCGGATAAATGGAAGGAGAGACAGGGGAAAGCAGCGAGAGACGTACTTGTTAGGTTTGAGCAAATGCTTGACAGAGAGGGGCTTGGAAGAGATAACAAGAGGCAAATATATTGAGTGCGATAAGAGAGAGCCAAGTGGAAGTCCATGACCACATACGTCCTGAAGGGACGCGGCACATGAAGAAGGATTGGCCGTCACTCGTTTTTCTACACGTAGTTAATCTGGTTCACGACTCACTGAGTCATTAGAATGAAAACTACATGAACTCATTTATCAGTTTAAATCCGTCTTCTTCTATGTGTCCTGTCTCTTCAGGACGTAGGCGATCATGGTTATCCACATCTCACTATACCGGATGGCTTTTAAAGCCTTTAAAATAAAATTAAAATATGTTATTTGGACTCATCCACCCCACCAATGTATTCCGTGGCGAAGCAGAATCAAGCCGCTCACTCCTAATGATGAGTAGGAGACAAACTAAATTACAGAGTGAAGACTTATCAAAGGCTGACCCGGTCAAGATGAAAAAGAGTGAACAGAGTGAGAAGGATGGAAATCTTTAAAAATGTATTAAAACAAAAACGAATGCTGGGAGCAGGTTGGGAACAACAATTACAAACATTTTTTAATTAAACAAAATTTTCTAGAAACCGCCCCATGATGTCAAAAAGCGCCTTAAAAAAAAATTATAAATGGCCTCGTTTACATAAACTAAGAGCGCCATTTTTATCCATTTTTCGTTAAAATAACAAAAGTTTTTTTTGATCTTCCTCTTTAATTGGTGCCGAAAGAATTCTATCAGATCCTGATCGGAATAACGTTTGTATCTTATGATAAGGTTCCTTCCATCAGAACCCCTAACTCTAACCCTAACCCTAACCCTAACCCTTCCATCAGCGTCTTCTACATAAGGAGTTTTAAAATAATTCAGTGAGCCAACAGCAATATAACTTTTCTAAAATACAATAGACCCCATTAATAGAAATAAAATTATTAAAGATTTTATTATTAATGTGAAACTTGCTCATGCATAGTCTTAATCGGAAACTTTCTTTCTTGATTTTGTTACTTTGAGTTTCGCATGATTTTCGAAATGTTCAGGAGTTAAGCACCTTTATTTAGAACTTAACATTGCTTTCATGGAAGAGAAAATTTGCTCACAGGAATGAGTCGAACCAAAAGCTAAAAAAATGAGCATGATCAATTTTCTTCATGAAAACAGATAAAAGATCTAAGGAGGAATGTCCAACAGTTTGGAAAACCAGCAGACTTTTCTAAACCAGAGACTTCCTTAGTTCAACAAATCGTGTCATCAGTACGGTTAGACAGCCGATTGCTTTTTTCGCAGAATTGAAACCCGACCGAATTGGCGCCAGTCGGCGATTCTACCTCTGAGCTATGGGCGCTCGGTAAAAGGAAGCAGACTTTTTAGCGTGTATATTATCATTATACACGCTCAATAGCTGAGAGTGTTCTAATTCATTGCTGAATGAACGATGCGTAAATGCTAGAGTAGCTACTGTTTTTCATATTCTACCATCCCTCGAGAGTACTCAATCAGGGGTGTGATAGCGTATATATATATATATATATATATGAATAAATTCATTGAGTTTAATTCGTTACCTCTTCGTACAGTTGGTATGACGTTTGCTTATTAACGTAACCGTCTGGGTTTCGATTCCTGGTAATGGTAGCGCACTGCTGATGAGTCCCAAATATAGGACAAAACGGCCGTCCCGTGCTTTCTGTATTCTGTTCAGGTCGAATAAAAACTCGATGAATTACTTAATTATTTCAAATTCTCCTACAATTTATGTTTATATATATATATATATATATATATATATATATATATATATATATATATTATTTATAGATTGAGAAACATCGAGATGGAATAACCAATCTTTTCTTTTTTCGTTTTTTTTTTTCAAATTGGATTAGATATACTAAACTATCGGCCGGTTCACACTCCACCCATGGCTATTGAACAGGTGAAGAGGCTCATCCCTTGTTCCCTGTTTAGGATGTGGTTTCCGGCTTTCTCTTTTCCTATCTTTTCACTCTTTTCTTTTCTTTTTTTTTTTTCAATTGGAGTAGATAGACTAAAATATCGCCAGAGCCAAACTCCACCCACGTCTATTGAACAGGTGAAGAGGTTCATCCCTTGTTCCCTGTTTAGGATGTGGTTTCCGGCTTTCTCTTTTCCAATTTTTCACTCTTACGTAGCCCCCTGCGCATCAGTGGTGTTACCGCCTTGCTCGGGTTGATATGATTAAAAAAAATTATGAAAGAAAGAATAATTAGGAAACACACACACACACACACACACACACACACACACACACACACAGACCCATATATATATGTGTGTGTGCGTGTGTGTGTGTGTGTTAGATAGATAGATAGATAGATAGATAGATAGATAGATAGATAGATAGATAGATTATGAATAAAAACTGAGATAGATAGATAGATAGATAGATAGATAGATAGATAGATAGATTATGAATAAACACTGAGATAGATAGATAGATAGATAGATAGATAGATAGATAGATAGATAGATAGATTATGAATAAACACTGAGATAGATAGATAGATAGATAGATAGATAGATTATGAATAAACACTGAGATAGATAGATAGATAGATAGATAGATAGATAGATAGATAGATAGATTATGAATAAACACTGAGATAGATAGATAGATAGATAGAGAGATAGATAGATAGATAGATAGATAGATTATGAATAAACACTGAGATAGATAGATAGATAGATAGATAGATAGATAGATAGATAGATTATGAATAAACACTGAGATAGATAGATAGATAGATAGATAGATAGATAGATAGATTATGAATAAACACTGAGATAGATAGATAGATAGATAGATAGATAGATAGATAGATAGATAGATTATGAATAAACACTGAGATAGATAGATAGATTATGAATAAACACTGAGATAGATAGATAGATAGATAGATAGATAGATAGATAGATAGATAGATTATGAATAAACACTGAGATAGATAGATAGATAGATAGATAGATAGATTATGAATAAACACTGAGATAGATAGATAGATAGATAGATAGATAGATAGATAGATAGATAGATAGATTATGAATAAACACTGAGATAGATAGATAGATAGATAGATAGATAGATAGATAGATAGATAGATAGATTATGAATAAACACTGAGATAGATAGATAGATAGATAGATAGATTATGAATAAACACTGAGATAGATAGATAGATAGATAGATAGATAGGTAGATTATGAATAAACACTGAGATAGATAGATAGATAGATAGATAGATAGATAGATAGATTATGAATAAACACTGAAGAAACACTAGATAGATAGATAGATAGATAGATAGATAGATAGATAGATAGATAGATAGATAGATAGATTATGAATTAACTGAGAAACATAAATACATTGATATGTTATCAGTAGAGTGAAAGGCATAAAGAGATAGATGGAAAGAGACTAACAGACGCCATAGTTTGTATCTATTTGTGAAACACAGATAAAAAAAATTCGAATGCTACACTAGTTTTTCATTAATAATTAAACTTTATATTCATCTCAGTTAACAATATCACCAAAAGAAAAAAGATGTCTCTGTTAGACGATAGTTTAAACTACTTGCTAAACAGTTGAATTGTACATAATTCTTAACGTAAAAAAATGATCTCTTGATAGCCAAACATTTTGAGATATTTATATTCTTCGTTTTGGCATGATTGTGAAGCCTTTTTTATTGCTAGCCAAAGCAGTCGAAAAAATGCGATTATCATAAAAAAAAGAAACAATCATTTTTTAGGTTGAAAAATATCACAACTATCCCTGGGATTATTATTTGAATAAAACGTATTACATAGCGTCTTCTCCAGTGGACATTCACTCATCGAAAAAACTTTTTTCTTGACAATCGTACATTTGGGTAAACGACAAATATTCTGGTCATGAATTTATTTTTACTGATTTGTCCTATAAAATGTGTCCTTTTCATAATGAAAATAATAGCAGGAAAATATTGTTGCTCGATTATTCCAATTGATATCAACTACATGGCAGGACAGTCGTATGACAGATGAAGAACAGAATTGAAGCAACTGAAATGTGGTTCTACAGAGAAAAAAAACCGAAGAGATAATGATGAAATCAGGCTTGGTAAATTTAATACTCACAGGACCTGTGAGTCAGCTAGCTCGTCATACTCAGTGAGCTAGTCTAAATAAATTGCGGAACAACTTTGGAGAGAAATAACAAAAAGACAAAATTTATTCAGAGATCCATAGAACAAGAAATCGTAGAGAGCCATGATCTTAGGTTCATAGGGCACACGAAGAAGCGGATAAGCCCTAATCACTTCCTAATGGAAAAATATACCAGTTATGATTTTTTTAATTGTTATCGTTTCACCCCAAGCAAGGCGGCAACGCCACTGATGTGCAGGGAGTTACACAGGAGTAAAAACATAAGATAAGGGTGCTAATACAGGTGTGATGATAGTTGCAAATGTGGAAAGAAAAGAAAAGATATACAGGGTAGTGTAGAAAGACTTTTGGTCGGTTGTTTTGTTTTTATGGCATATCAACCCCGGCGGGTCATTTATTGCCAACTAAATTTTTATTTATTTATTGCTGGTAATACTTTTTTCTTTTCAACAATTTATTGCTGTTTTTTCATATAAGTTTTGTATCTAGTAATACTTTTTTTTCTTTTCGAGTGTCAAGATTCATTGGGATTTGTTTTTAAAGCCAGGGTCCCAAAGTCCTACCCTTGTTATTTAACCCATAACTGGAGGGAAGGGACGGATTAATACCTTTCCCAAGGGTACCAGTACTTAAATGAATGCAGGGTATTCAACTGGAATTCGAACTCGGCTCACGGATTTCTCTTTCCGAACCGATATCAACTGCACCACAACGCACATCCGTCACTAAACGTTCACAGCACCTGGTATTCCCAAGCGGTCACCCATCTAAGTACTGACCAGGCTCAACGTTGCTTAACTTCGGTGATCGAGCGAGAACCGGTGTAGTGTAGAAAGAACTGGAGTCAAGTGGTTAAGAGATGGGTATTGACATTGCATTTAAATTCCTGGAGGTTGTAGCCGTCAGGAAAGCAAGGATATGGAAGCGAGTTCCACAGAACGGAAGTGCGAGAAAAGAAGCTGAAGGAGTGGAATTGTCGTCTGAATTTTGTGTGATCTTACTGTGAATGGATGGGACCCAATTGCCAGTTTGGTTTCACGAGTAAACACCTGTGACAAGGGCACCAGTGACTTAATTTCCTCTGAGTAAAAGTCATGAAAATATTTATAGAACAGACAGAGGGAAGCTACATCCCGTCGGTGGGAAAGTGGCTGTAGTCGAGCCGCCAAGTCAGTACCTATCACATTAATGATTATTCTTTGGAGCTGGTCGAGAACACTGAGATGAACGGCGGGGGAGCCTGACCATATATGACAGCAGTATTCCATGCACGGACGGATGGTTGATTTGTATATATGCAGGATGGATTCAGGCGGAAAAAAACATCTTGGCCCGACACAGTGACCCAACCTTCCTAGATGATGATTTAGCTATTGAGGTGGATTTAGCTACTGAGCGTAAATAAAAACGAGTGCGATCCTGCTGTAAAAATGATGGCAAAACATTTTAGGGAATTATTAGTTTCTCCCTGTTCTCTGTTTCTGTTAATCGGATGTTAACGTTTTAAGGTAATCTGGAGTGTTTATAATTAAATTTAGCCATATCTGGTAGTTCATCCCTGCAATCCACCTAGGGGTCCTTGACAAAATTCAACGGAGAATCTCTAATGTGATCGACCACGAATTAGTAGCTCGGCTGCAGTCTCTCTCTCACCGACGTGAAGTGGCGTCCCTGTGCCTCTTCTATAAATACTTTCACGGCTTCTGCTCCAATAAATTTAGCTCAGTGGTGCATCCTATGTATGAATTCATAAAAGCTACTATAGTAGCAACTATGTCCCACCCTTTTACAGTGAAACCAATAAACTTTAACCGCACTTTCTGCTCTAACAGCTCCTTTTCTCGCTCTCCTCGCCTGTGGAAGTTCATTCTATAAATTTGCTTCCTCGACAGCTACAATCTACAGGAATTTAAATGTAAGGTCAATAGACATCTTCTATCTCACTAACTCGCATCTATTTTCTCAAACTCTTTCATTTACACTCTTCCTGACACCCCTTATAACCTGTCACATTTTCTCATACTTTCCGCTTATGTAACCCTCTGCACAGCAGTGGCAGTAAAATGCCTTGCTTGGGGAGATATTATTATTAAAAAAATCTAAAATTGTTTCAAATGTAAATTCATTTTTAACTGTTACAACAAAAAGTCTATTTTAAAGTTATCGGAGAATTTCAAAAATAAAATTTTGCTGATTTAAGAAAATTATTAATATTTATTTATCCAGTATTGTTTATGAGCTGAACTAAATGTGTTGATTGTGCATTAACTTCAAAACTAACACATCACTCAATAAATCCCAGGCCTAACTAATGAAACAACAATTTTTAGACAAAATTCGACTTTATTCATCAACATAGACCCTTTCTAGAGTGATACACTGATTCCAACGCTTTTCTAACAATTTGATGCCTTTTTTTGTAGAACGATTTGTCTTTCATCTGAAAATACGCATTAGTCTCCGATATCACTTCTTCATTGGAGCCAAATCTATCTCCCTGGAGTATTCTTTTCACGTTTGCGAACAGTCGGTAGTCGCTGGAGTTCAGGTCTGGAGAATAGGGTGGATTCGGAAGCAATTCGCAGGGGTGTTCATGTAGTTTTGCCATCGTTGCTATCGACTTGTGACACAGTGCGTTGTCTTGGTGAAAGATCACTTTTTTCTTCTTCATTTGTGGTCGTTCGTTGGATATTTCTTCCTTCCAATGCACCAAAAATTCTCTATAATAGTAGCTACTGACGGTTCTTCCTTTTTTAAGGCAATCGATTAAGAAAATACTTTGCACATCTCAAAACACGGAGGTCTAAATCTTGCCTGCTGATGTTTGCGTTTTCGGTCGCTTTGGACGGCTTTCACCTACAGTTGTCCACTCATCTGGCTACTGATTTGACTCCAGAAGTGGTGGATCCATGTTTCAACTCCTTGTCGCGTTGAAACAGTTGCAAACAACGCTCTAAATCGTCGTGCGTTTTTGTTTTGATCGACTGTGAGCAAACTGTGAGCAAAGTACCCACTTTGAACACAGCTTTCTCAGTGACAAATGTTCATGGAAAATGGTAAATACACTGCCTTCTGATATGTTCACCTCCTCTGCTATCTCGCGCAACTTCAATTTACGATCGGCCAAAACGAGTTTGTGGAATTTTTAGTGTTTTCCAGAACTGCTGATTTTGGGCGACCTGGTGTGATGTCAGTTCTTCAATACGCAGTGAATGCTGGACAATGTCATCGAAAATGAGGACAACACTTGAAGCAGCGGAAATGTGGTTCTACAGAAGCATATTGGACATAAAGTGGGGGATCAGTTCCATATTACAATCAATATACAAACTGACCCCTCACTTTGTGGTCAGAGCAGTTTCTATACATTTATATTCCTGTGATCCAAAGACACAAGGATTCATTCTAGGAGCTGAGAAGAGTATGAAGAAACAGGACAATTTCACTAGAAACAAAGAAGAGAGTACTGGATTGCTTTGTGATATCAGTTCTTCAATACGGCAGTGAATGCTGGACAATATCATCGAAGATGAAGGAAAGACTTGAATCAACCGAAATAGGGTTATACAGAGCATACTGGACATAAAGTGGGGGATCAGTTCCATATTACAATCAATATATAAACTGAACCCTCACTTTGTAGTCAGAGCAGTTTCTATACTTTTATATTCCTGTGACTCAAAAGTACAAGGATGAATTCCAGGAGCTGAGAAGAGTACTAAGAAACATGACAATATCGCTAGAAACAAAGAAAAGAGTACTGGATTGCTATGTGTTGCCAGTTCTTCAATACGGCAGTGAATGCTGGACAATATCATCGAAGATGAAGGAAAGACTTGAATCAACTGAAATGTGGTTCTACAGAAGGATGCTGCGGATATCGTGGACTGAGCATGCAAGCAACGATGAGAAAGAATGGCAACAAAAAGGAAATTAATACTGAGCATCAGGAAGAGACAACTGAAGTTCCTGGGACATGCAACTAGGAAGGAGAGCCTGGAGAACCTGATACTGACTGGACAGATAGAAGGAAGGAGAGACAGAGGAAGGCAGCGGATAACATATTTGCAGGGCCTGATCAGGTGGATGACGGAACGGGGTTGCGAGTTGTAACAGGAGCAAACATACTAAGAGCCACAAGGGATAGGGAGACGTGGAGAACCATGACTGCCTACGTCCTGAAGGGACAAGGCACATAGAAGGAAAAGAAGAGCGTTCAGCATCATTTTTGTCTGTACGACAGTGTTTAAAGACAGCATGGCACCTCTTAACCGTTCTTTCCGACGGAGCAGAGTCTGAATATGACTTATCAAGCCATTGCTTTGCTTGAACAGCATGTTTTCACATCAGAACTTAATGCTTTAACAATACTTGAAATTCAGATTTTTCTATTGTCTTGAAAATTTGCAACAGTAGATTCACATAACTGCAATTTTTAAACTAATAATCCGATTGGGCCCACATTTTGTCACCTTCCATTTGAAGGTTAGTACTTCATAAAAATCATACGAATTTTGTATTAGTCTTACCATCTATATATTAGGCCCGGGAAGTATTGTCTGATGTGTCATGATGGCAAAATTTTGTGAGGATTATCATGATTGGCGACTGATATAAAAAACAGACGACATTGTGTAGCTATATGGGTAAAGAAATGCCTGTTAATTTTGAACAAAAATGCACTTTATTAATAATCCCAGAGACCTTTTTTCTGACACCCTATCATCATTTCTGGTACTTCTTCTTCTATGTGCCCTTTCCTTTCAGGACGTAGGCGATCATGGCTTTCCACGTTTCCCTGTCCCTGGTGGCTCTGAGCACGCCTTCTCCTGTTACATCATGCAATCCTCGTTCTGTAATTAGGTCCTTCAAATATGTTATCCACTGCTTTCCCCTGTCTCTTTTTCCCTATATCTAGCCTGTTAGTATCAGATTCTCCAAACCCTCCTTCCTCATTGCATGTCCCAGGAACTTCAGCTGTCTCTTCCCGATGCTCAGTATTAATTTCCTTTTTGTTTCCATCATTTCCAAGACCTCATCATTGCTCACATGCTCGATCCATGATATTCGCAGCATCCTTCTGTAGAACCACATTTCAGTTCCTTCATCTTTGATGGTATTGTCCAGCATTAACTGCCATATTGAAGGACGGACAGCACGTAGCAATCCAGTACTCTCTTTCTAGTTTCTAGCGAAATTGTCCTGTTTTTAATATTTTACTCAACTTCTGGAATGCTTCCTTCGCCACGCCAATTCGCCTTCGGATCTCATGTGTCGCACTTTCCGTCTTCTGTTATAACGCTTCCCAGGTATTTAAATTTTTGTGCCTGCTTAATTCTGGTATCCCCGACCTGTATTTGGCATTTTGGGCTGCTCTTTTTACTGATGACCATGCATTCAGTTTTCGTGCAGTTTATTTCTAGTCCTTTCTTGTTACTTTCTTCTGTAGTTTCCTTTTTGTGTCTGCTATCAGCACTGTATCATCTGCGTACCTTACGTTGTTTAAAATGTGGCCTCCGATTACGAATCCAGGCATAACTTCTTGAGTCCTCAAAATATTCTCGCTGTAGAGGTGAAACAGATCCGGTGAAAAGACCCATCCTTGTCTTACGCCCCTTTCTATCTTTGTATATCTACTCAATTCATTACCTGATTATATGTCCAGGCTGCCGAGCATCTCTATCAGTTCTTTGTGACGTATTTTGTCTAACGCCTTCGCATAATCAATAAAGCACACTGATACTAGCCTTCAAAAAATGAGACGTTGCCCCTTCTCCAGTTCATACTCTTTGTTGACATGAAACGAAAAGACTACATTGAATTCATTGCTTGTCCACCTGCCAAGAAAGAAGGTTCAGTGTAGACGATTTGTGTAACATTTTCCATACTTTTAATATTACTTCTATATTTCGTTAGTTTTTCTTGCTCTAGATTTAGAGATCCAAAAAGCAAAATTAAAAAAAAATTGTAAATGGTCCATCTATCATTTGCCCTTCCTATAAATATTGCTGTCACATCTGTTTTAGTGCTCCGGTGATATAGTAAGATATATATATATATATAGAGAGAGAGAGAAAAGACAAGATGTTTGAGTGTGTGTGTTTATCTGTCTGTTGGTCTCTCTGTATGTCCTTTATACAAATCCACAATTTTTATCCGATTCTCACCAAACTTCACACAAATATTCTTTAGGCTTCCAGTCAGATCATGGACTACTTATTTTTTTTTACAATAATCGATAAAATTGGGTTATAGAATGAGTGGTCCGATTTTAATCAAATTTGATACACTCATAGACAAAGACATAAGAAACGATATTCAGAAGTTTCAAGGTTGCAGTTCTTACAATAGCGCAGAAAATCGATAATATATATATATATATATATATATATATATATATATATATATATAGGCAAGATGATTGTGTGTGTGTCTGTTTATCTGTCTGTATGTTCTTTATACAAATCCACAATTTTTATCCGATTCTCACCAAACTTCACACAAATATTCTTTAGGCTTCCAGGCAGGTCATGGACTACTTATTTTTTTACAATCGGAAATCGATGCCCCGATACCCGATCAGGTGTGATCAAGATCAGGATTGCAGCCCTTTAATCGTGGTTTTTGTTGCAGAATTTATTCTAACTTGGTAAAATTAGAGTTTTTAGTCTCAAGCATTAGTCGATCTCAGACGACTCATTTTCTCCGATATCAGAAATTGATCCCCACGATATTCTATAGAATCTGATCAAAAATGGATATTCAGCCATCAATACGGTTAATTTTCTCCAATTTTAATCCCGATGCGTACGATAAGTTTTCATGGACTTATATAAGTTAGTTCATCCTTGGATGAATTATTTGTTTCCGATATTGAAAATCAATACCCCGATATCATATCGGGTCTGATCAAAATCAGGTTTTCAGCCCTTTTATTTTGGTTTTTGTTTCGGGTTTTGCGCTAAGTAGATATAATTGTAGTTCTTAGTCTCAGCCAAGATACCATTTACTCAGAGGACTTATTTAGCCTTCATAATTTAGTTTACGAATTTGATATCGATACCAGGAAATCAAAATTTGACTTACATCCATTCATTTTTCTTTCAGTCTACGGTTTCGCTTTAACTGGAAACAACTATTGCTTTTTAGTCCTTCGTGCCAACGTCCAAAGAGTCTGAGCTCCAGAACCATGGATTAGTTTTAACGCTTTCATTACTCCCGAGAAACACCGGGCGATACTGCTATTAGATAGATAGATAGATAGATAGATAGATAGATAGATAGATAGATAGATTCCGAAACAGCTGAACCGCTTTTCTTGAAAATTTACACAATCTCAATGTTCGTAGCTAGGTTTTGTGTCAAGGTAACCTCGATAAATATCGAAAATCGATAATCGAAAATATCGGTTTATAGAAGGAGTGGTCCGATTTTAATCAAATTTGATACACTCATAGACAAAGACATAAGAAACAATATTCAGAAGTTCCCAGTATTAAGAGACTGGATACTTTCACTATAAACAAAGAAGAGAATACTATATTGCTATGTGATGTCAATTCTTATACCGTAAAATTCACCTTATTTATTGAATGACCCTCCTTATACCGAAAATCCAATTTATTTATTGAATGATGCACGTAGAAGTCCTTATACCGAAAATCCACCTTATTTATAGAATGACCCACGTAGATGACCTTATGCCGAAAAATTCACATTATTTATTGAATGACCCTCGTAGAAGTCCTTACACCGTAAAATTCACCTTATTCATTAAATGACCCTCGTAGAAGTCCTTATACCGAAAGATCCAACTTATTGATTGAATGACCCTCGTAGAATACCATATACCGAAATATCCACCTTATTTATTGAATGACCCTCGTAAAGGTCCTCATACCGAAAAATTCATCTTGTTTATTGAATGACCTTCGTAGGAGTCCTTATACCAAAAAATACACATTTATTGAATGACCCTCGGAGAAGTTCTTATACTGATACATTCGCATTATTAATTGAATGACCCCTGTAGAAGTTCTTATACCGTAAAATTCATCTTAATTATTGAATGATACACGTAGAATTCCTTTTACCGAATAATGCATCTTATTTATTGAATGACCCTCGTAAAGGTCCTTATACCGAAAAATTCACCTTATTTATTGAATGACCCTCGTAGAAGTGATTATACCGAAAAATCCATCTTATTTATTGAATAATCCACGTAGAAGTTCTTATACCGAACAATTCGTCTTGTTTATTGAATGACCCTCGTAGGAGTCTTATACCAAAAAATTCCCATTTATTGAATGACGCTCGTAGAAATCGTTTTACCGAAAATTTTACGTTATTTATTGAATGACCCTCGTAGATGTCCTTATACCATAAAATTCATCTTAATTATTGAATGAGACTCGTCCTTCTACCTAAAAATCCAATTTATTTATTGAATGATACACGTAGAATTCCTTTTACCGAATAATTCATCTTATTTATTGAATGACCCTCGTAGAAGTTCTTATACCGAAAGGTTCACCTAATTTTATTGAATGACACTCGTAGAAATCCTCATACCGTAAAATTCACCTTATTTATTGAATGGCCCTCGTAGAAGTCCTAATACCAAAAAATTCACATTATTTATTG
>JBBBDQ010001847.1:50000-112500 GCA_037127315.1 Ascarosepion bandense
GAGCGAACCTCATTGAAATAAAGGCTATTGGCCACAGACACGCGTTTTCATCTTTCTGCTTTCTGAACAGGAATGAAATGATAATGCTCGCAGATTAAGTTTTTCGGCGGCTGCTGTCTGCTCGGCACTTCAAAGAAACACAGACAATTCGGAAAAGCAGTCTTCTTTTTATGGCCGCACGTTTGACTCAATTCTTGGAAATGTTAAGTAACAAAAATCCATCAGTTGAGAAATAGAATTTATTATCACAATTCCCTCCCAATAAAAACTGAATAGTTAAAAGGTACGGATCGCAGAAATCTTTTATAATCCAGGTTATGACGATAAACTACATCCGGCAGCAAGATATCGTGGAGCGTAAAACTGCACCCTAATTTCAATTGCTTCCAAGTTTTCTGTGGCCTGCGATGCTAGCAGACGGGGATCTACCATTTGGTTTCTTCTTATTAAGAATATTTTTCCATGTTTGTTATTTATAGTGCTAATTTCATATGTTTCCTTTTTTAACTAAATGTTCATCTAAGTCCTAACGTAAACTCAATGTAGAGGATTAAGAAATAAGGTTATTTAATCGTCTTATGAGTGGAGAGTTTAGTAAAGATTACGACGATATTTGAGAAATGTTGTGGATCTTCGTCGCCAATTTGTTGTTGAGCTGTGGCGAAACAAGGGCGCAAAGTTGGAGTGACCGGTTTGGTTGGAAGTAAGACACGGGACAAGAAGGTAGGTTCAAGACAGTGTATTAGTTATAACAAGAAACTAATGGAAATGTTAATAAATAGTAATATAGAAATAAGAAAGTCCGAAGGTATTATTACGCTGCCTGACTAGTAGCTGTCGTTAACTGCTCTTATTAACTGCTATACTTGACTGCTTCGTAACTGCAGTATTCAGTTACCCCCGCCCATTAGGGCAAAACGTGGCGCAAGGTCTTTATAATGTGGGTTATCCGGGCCATATCATCATCATCATTTATCCATCACACCCAGATGGTGCCTAGGGGAGTAACTTTTTGTTGCTGTTTCTGTAACAAACTGCTTTTTACGGGGCAGGGTTGTTAGCCCTGCACCCAACCCCCAAACCTGGAGGACCGCTGGACCATTCTTGGCCCTTACGTTTACAGCATCTGGTATTCTCAAATGGTCACCCGTTTAAGTACTGACCAGGCTCGATGTTGCTTAACTTCGGTGATCGGACGGGAACTGGTGTATTCAACACAATATAGCCGTAGACATCCGGGCCATATAGCCCGGCCAAAACTATGTCTAATATTCCCCAATCGTGACTCTACCTTTCGGTGGAGCCACATCTGGGTTAATACTCTTCACACGAAGGCAGAGAGCTCGACAGCGCGCTAGGCAGTTACTGTAAGAAACTGCAGTATTCCGTTACTCCCTCCCACTAGGGCAAAATGTGGCAGAAGGCCTTTTTAATGTTGGTTTTCCGGGCAATATTGCCCGGCCAAAAATATCTAATATTCCCCAGTCGCGACTCTAACCTTTGGCGGAGCCACGTCTGGGTTAATACTCTCTACCCGAAGGTAGAGAGCTGACAATGACAATGGCAGTTACTGCTCGTAACTGCAGTATTCAATTGGCGTCCCACTTAAGGCAACATGTGGCACAAGGCTTTTTAATGTGGGTCATCTGGACCATATAGCCTGACCAAAAATATCCGTCTAATATCCCCAATCGTGACTCTACCCTTCAGCAGAGCCACAACTGGGTTAATACTGTCTGCCCAAAGACGGAGCGCTCGAGCGTACGTTAGGTAGTTCCTGCGAGTTATTGCTCTGTAAAAGTCGCGCAAGTAACTATATACGTTGCAAGAAGAAGAGTCCATTTCTCGTAGGAGAGTACCATATAAAAAAGAAAACGTTTGATCTTAGATTTTATGAAAATATTATTGTATTTGGTTGCCCGGTAGGTTCAAGCCAATTTTAAGTTCTTCATGTTCAAACACTTTAGATCACTTTAGATTTATTGACAGATATAATCTGCTTAGATTTTCAAATAGATTGTGGTGATACCGAGCAAAAGCGAGAGACCGGATGTTTGCTCTATAACGACCAGAAGCAAATGACCAAAAGTCGTCGTTGAGCATCTGGGTTCGCGCAGATGTTCCCGTTGAAAAATAAAAATTAATCAAATATCAAATTTCCATTTCGCGAACCTACCCGAATTTTATTTACAAGCCAATGGGAAGCACAGAATCAAATTCAAGTGCGAAATCCCAAACGAGCTGCTTTTGATCCAAAAAGCAGATATAAAAAGGCGAGACAGAAAGCACGCAGCAGACAGACTGAGGCAGACCTCAAGAGAAGAGTGTAATCGATATCCGCTTCACTTAAGTCAAGCGGCTACTACGTTGGCCTCCCTTCACCTATCCTTACCTTCTTCCCTTACTGACCTAAGAAGCGAGCACATCAAAGACATTACGTACTCAAATTCCTAAGCGTTAAATCTCTTTCAGATTATTATTTGCTATGAACATTTAACCTGCGTTGGACCTATATTCAAGTATTACTTTAATTGTAAAAACATTAATTGATATATATATATATATATATATATATATATATATATATATATATATATATATATATATATATTTTTAAACTTAGAAGAAAACTAATAAATAATTATCCAAATGTTGGAGAATGTCTGTCTTTATTTTCAACTGAAATTAAAGCAAAAATACGACGTTTAGAACGGCTCATGATTAAACATAACAGACATTCAATGTCTCTTATATTTAACAACATATGTTTAGAAAATTACTTGCTGCCTCGATATACTATATATATATATATATATATATATATATATATATAAATGTTATATATATATATAAATGTTATATATATATATAAATGTTATATATATATATATATAAATGTCATTTTCAACTCAATTTGCTTTTCTTGATTTTATAATCATTTTCTGCCTTATAGTGGGTTATCTACCACAAGGCTAAATTCTTTTAACCTGTAACGGTATCCAACTACCCTTCACTACAATGGAATCCTACTACAACTAGAAAAGGGAATAGATAAGGTATCCACTCTAAGATGACACGTCAAACTATCTTATGAGAATGAAAGTTTAAGATTACTGAATTTTGTCAATTCTGTATCCCAATGATAATGGCAGCTTATAAGGAGCATCTTAAACACTTGATTTACACAACGCAAACATTGGCAGAAATAGAAAATTAATCAAAGTCCACCATCCATAAGCACTTAGTGAATCTTGAGTCCTCCGATCGATATAATATTTCGGAACTACATGATCTGTGTGAAAGGAATTTTTAGCATGGCATTTCTATTGGGGATTTGCAGTATAAATTGAATGAAAATTCACCCGTTTTCAAGCAATTCTTGATGGGTGATGTTAACAACAATGTTCGCCAAAAAGACCCTGATAAGCAACATGAGTCTATTTTAGCCACCCCAGAAGCAAGTCTTTATTCTAAGAAAGTCATGCTGTGCCTCAGGTGAGATTGTTAAAGAATCCTGTACTATAAGTTTCTGCCAAGTGGGCAGTCAATTTATTCTGAAAATAACCCTTCGCAACTAGACGAATTAAAGTTACAAATTCAAGAAAAACGCCAAAAATTGACCAATAAAAACGTGTTGCTCTCCACCTAGATAATACCAAAGTCCACGTTGTTTTAGCGACCACCTTGTATATTGACTGGTATTCGTTACCCTACCATCCATATTCACCAGACAGTGCTTCTTTAGAGTACATATATCCGGCCCTTGACAAGAACGGCGAAGCCTGGGCTGTTGCTCTGGATTTCTCGAAAGCATTTGATAGGGTTTAGCATGCTAGCATTTTGCAAAAGCTACGAGGCTATAGTACAACTAGACGATTGTTCGATTTAATACAGTTGTTCCTGTCAAATCGTAATATCATGGTCGTTCTGAAGGGATATGCTTCAACACCCTTTCATGGAAAATCGGGTGCTGTTAAGACTCCAACTTTTGTCGTACGTTTTTCTGGTGTTTATCAATGATGTTTATGATCTAAATAGTTACCAAGGTTGGCATTTATTCAGACACCACCTTCTTCGTCCGTCTCAATATGAAATCCGCCAGAGCTGAATATGTATATTTAGCTTCTGCTCTTGGAAAGAACCTCCAATATGTGATGGATCGGGTTAAGAAATGCCTCGTAAATTCTCATTCATCCAAAACGAAGCTTCTCTCCTATAACCACCAGAGAAACACTTTCCTATCTTCTATTTATATTGATGACACTAGTCTTCCTGAAAGCAGTACACTGCACCTCCTAGGCCTCAGACTCTCAGCCGATCTCCAGTGAAATGAATACATAGAATCAATAGCCACATCTACTACTAAGAAGGTTGGGCGGTTGTGCTGAGCTAGTATGTTATTTTTCTTGTCAGACTCCATCTTGCCCATTTATAAGTCTACTATTCGTCTGTGCATTGAATACTGTTGCCATATCTGGTCAGGTGCTCCTGCTGTTCATCTTGGGGTTCTCAACAAAATCCAAAGGAGGATCTGCAATGTAATTTGTTCCGAATTTGCTGCTCGCATTTAGCTACTTTCTTACCTGATGGAATATGGTTTCTCTCTGTCTTTTGTGCAAGTATTTCCACGGCTTCTGCTCTGACGAGCTTTATTCTTTGTTGCCCCGCCTTCATGAGTTTACCTGTGCAACTAGATTGGCAACTAGGTCCCAATCTTCTATCATCAAAATAGGTAAATGTAACCGCAGTTTCTTTCGCCTGTAGAACTTCCTTCCACATTCTTACTTTCTTGATAGCTACAATTTCCAAAATTTTAAAATCACCATCGATTACCATCTTCAATCTTCGTGGCTTTCACCTCTATCTTACCCATTTTATAACATTATCTCTACTGTTTTCTTTTCTGTCTTCCATCTCTCATTGTAACCTCCTGCACACTGGTGGCAGTGAGGCCTTGCTTGGGGGGACACAATTATAAAATATTCACTGTTTAAAAAGTGCTTAAGTGGTTCAAAAATATAATCATAGGTGAAAGACCACGAGAATATGAGGATTGTGTAAACTCTCGTATTCCAAGTCTGTAAGAATTTGCAATGTCAGTCTATCAACATGTTGTCGAACAGTATGGTGGAGCAAAATTCAACCACGTCAATTTACCAATGCATGTCGTATTTTTTTGCAGGCGCGCATGCAATTCAGCAAGTATATTTCCGTAAAACCGGCAGAATGTCGGGTGCGTTAGGTCTCGTCCACCTAACCCTAGCGCACCGTTACCGGCTTCCGTGGTTCGCTATTTCTGCTGCGCGTCGTCCGCCGTTTTGCCGTTTGCCGTTGCCATTTGCGCTGCATTAAATGATCCTAACACCAAGAAACTTCAATGGATATTTCAGTTTGAACGACCTCTCTGAAGATGGCTCATGTGAGCCGAAAGCTTAGAAGAAAACTAATAAATAATTATCCAAATGTTGGAGAATTTTTGTCTTTATTTTCAACTGAAATTAAAGCAAAAATACGACGTTTAGAACGGCTCATGATTAAACATAACAGATATTCATTGTCTCTTATATTTAACAACATATGTTTAGAAAATTACTTGCTGCCTCGATATACTAAATTTAAGTTACATGATGCCGCAGCATTAAATGATCCTAACACCAAGAAATTTCAAAAGATATTTCAGTTTGAACGACCTCTCTGAAGATGGCTCATGTGAGCCGAAAGCTTAGAAGAAAACTAATAAATAATTATCCAAATGTTGGAGAATTTTTGTCTTTATTTTCAACTGAAATTAACGCAAAAATACGACGTTTAGAACGGCTCATGATTAAACATAACAGACATTCATATATATATATATATATATATATATATATATATATAAATGTTATTTCAACTCAATTTGCTTTTCTTGATTTTATAATCATTTTATGCCTTATAGTGTGCTATCTACCACAAGGCTAAATTCTGTTAACCTGTAACGGTATACAACTACCCTTCACTACAATGGAATCCTACTACAACTAGAAAACGGAATAGATAAGATATCCACTCTAAGATGACACATCAAACTATCTTATGAGAATGAAAGTTTAAGATTACTGAATTTTTGTCAATTCTGTATCCCAATGATAATGGAATCTTATAAGGAGCATTTTTAACACTTGATTTACACAAAGCAAACATTGGCAGAAATAGAAAATTAATCAAAGTCCACCATCCATAAGCACTTAGTGAATCTTGATTCCTCCGATCGATATAATATTTCGGAACTACATGATCTGTGTGAAAGGAATTTTTAGCATGGCATTTCTAATGGGGATTTGCAGTATAAATTGAATGAAAATTCACCCGTTTTCAAGCAATTCTTGATGGGTGATGTTAACAACAATGTTCGCCAAAAAGACCCTCGTCCACCTAGCCCTAGCGCACCGTTACCGGCTTCCGTGGTTCGCTATTTCTGCTGCACGTCGTCCGCCGTTTTGCCGTTTGCCGTTGCCATTTCCGCTGCTGCAGCCACCGCCTCCACCGTCGCCGCAACCGCCGAAACGAGCTGACACCGACTGCGACTACGAAAACAACGAATCAGACGTGAGTTGTGGTGCAGAGAATATCGACTCGGAACGAGAAATCTGGGAGCCGAGCTCGAATCCCAGTTGAACACTCTGCATTCACCTACGCGCAAATACCCTTGGGAAATGTATTAATCAGTCTTTTCCTTCCCATTATGGGTTAAATAACAGGTCAGACTGTGTTCTATACTCTTGGCTGGCAGCTAGTCTACCGTAGAAAGTAATGGCAACCTACTGCGGGATAATCTTCTACCCAGTCAGTTATGTCTCTTTCAAGACATGATCGCCCAAAGTGTGTATCAGGTATGGGACTTAACTGACTGAGGGAATATAATAGTTGGAAACATAATTAAAACTTCTACTGGGCATAAAAAGGGGGATCGGTTTTCTATTGTCATTATGTAATAAACTGATCCCCCACCATTTATACTTAATATAATGTAATATAAACTGTCTCATCTCCCTCCAGTTATGAGTTCAATGGAAGGACAGATTGGGTTCTATAGCCTTGACTGGCAACCAGTCTACCGTAGAAAGTAATGGCAACCTACTAGGGGTTAACTTTTGCCCAGTCAATTATGTCTCTTTCAAGACATGATCGCCCAAGTGATCATTGGAGTTACGCAGAAAGAGCATCGAGCAAACTTAAAAATGTTTAGGTTTTTGATTTTAATTGAAGAGCAAGAAGAACCCATTCATCGAGGTTTCTTTTTTACCTTGCCAATACTCTGCAAATGGCGTGATACTGCGTCTGGGACATTTCTCTTATACTTTGACGTCGGTTTCACTCAACAACTGATTGCATGTGTTCGTTGTCAAGGCTGCATAACCATCATCTAGCTTCTTCATCTTTTTATTTTATTTTTATTTTATTTTTTTTATCATTTCACCCCAAGTAAGGCATTCCACTGCCACTATTTGGCTTGGGGCTACATAGTGGGAGGTAAATAGGAAGAGTGTTTAGATATAGGAAATGTCAGAAGAGGGTGATAGATAGCTGGGTGGGTGGGAAGAGTGTTTGAAAGAATTGAAGTTTGTTAGGAGGTGTCTATTGACCTTACATTTAAACTCCTGGAGATTGTTGCCGTCGGGGAAGCAGTCATGTGGAAGAGAATTCCACAGTCGGAAAGTGCGAGAAAAGAAACTATTGGAGTAGAAGTTGCGGTTGCATTTTATCGGTTTCACTGTAAAAGGGTGGGATCTAGTTGCTAATCTAGTATCTCGTGCAAATTCGTATTTAGGGGGCACCAGTGATCTAAGTTCATCGGAGCAGAAGCCGTGAAAGTATTTATAGAAGAGACACAGAGACGCCACGTCGCGCCGGTGAGAGATTGACTGCAAGCGGTCTGCTAAGTCAGTATCGATCACATTATAGAACCTCCGCTGTACCTTGTCTAGAAGCCCAAGGAGAATAGCAGGGGCACCCGACCAGAGATGGCAACAGTATTCAATGCACGGGCGGATGGTAGATTTATAAATGTGCAGGATATATTCAGACGGAAAAAACCTCCGGGCCCTGCACAGAGAACCGACTTTCATAGCAGCGAATTTAGCAATGGATTCGATATAGTCATTCCACTTGAGGTCCGCTGAGAGTTTGAGACTAAGGAGGCGTAGTGTTTGACTCTCTGGGAGGCAAGCCTGGAGGATCTTATCACCAGCACTGAAGTTCTGGAACCATCCTTATACTGTCTTATGACTTTTGGACCGATCTCCTTATGCTTTGTTAATATTGGAAGAAGATTAGGAGAAACTGTGATCAAGTTTGAACTCATGCAAGAAAATTAATCATATCACCCGAGCAAGGCGGTAACGCCACTGATGTGCAGGGGGCTACATACGCGAAAAAGATTAGAGGAGAGTGAAGAGAAGGACGAACCAGTTAGAAAGGAGCAAGAGAAGGATGGCAATACAGGTGTGATGACAGTTGCAAAGGTGGAGAGAAAGGAAAAGATATACAGGGCGGTGTGGAAAGAACTAGGGTCAAGTAGTTAAGAGATGAGTATTGACCTTGCATTTAAATACCTGGAGGTTGTAGCCGTCAGGAAAGCAAGAATAAGGAAGCGAGTTCCACAGGCGGGAAGTGCGAAAAAAGAAGCTGAAGGAGTAGAATTGTCGTCTGCATTTGATTGATCTGACTGTGAATGGGTGGGACCCAGTTGCCAATCTGGTTGCACGAGTAAACACCTGTTGCGGAGGCACCAGTGACTTAAGTTCGTTGGAACAGAAGCTATGGAAGAATTTATAGAATAGACAAATGGAAGCCACATCTCGTCGACGGGAATGTGGCTGTAGTCGAACCGCCAAGTCGGTACCTATCACATTACTGATTCTCCTTTAGAGCCTGTCAAGAACACAGAGATGAACAGCAGTACTCCATGCACGGACGAATAGTTGATTTGTATATATGCCGGATGGTTTCAGGTGGGAAAAACATCCTGGCCCGACATTGACCCAACCTTCCCCCTGGTTATTTAGCTATTGACTCAATGTAGTGGTTCCATTTGAGAATAAAAGAGAGTGTAAGGCCGAGGAGGCGCAGATTATTGCTCTCGGGGCGACTCGCTTGGTCCATGCTTATAGGAGGTAGGAGAGGTTGCCTGTGATGATTGACAGACAGCAGCTTGGTCTTAGACGCATTGGAATTTACAAAACACTTCTTACCCCAATTCACCACAGAGTGTTGATCCTTTTCAAGATCAGCAGCGAGATTATCTTTATCCGTCACGCCTGGATTCTTACTGATGCGGGAGTAAATTGTGGTGTCATCTGCGTAGATGCCTACTTCAGATTTGGAGATCATTTTCTCACTGAGTATCTCATATTTTCAGCCTTGTGCCACATCTAAACGGTACTTAGAAAATCAAGTCTATAACTGAAGCCGTCCTGCTATATAACCCATGTCTGAAGGGAAATAGATTAACACATCTAAACTATCGCCCGGTTTTCTCTTTTCCAATCTTCTCACTTTTTTTTCTCAATTGGAGTAGATAGACTAAACTATCGCCCGGTTCACACTCCACCCTCATCTATTGAACAGGTGAAGAGGCTCATCCCTTGTTTCCTGTTTAGGATGCGGTTTCCGGTTTTCTCTTTTCCAATCTTGTCACTTTTTTTTCTCAATTGGAGTAGATAGATTAAACTATCGCCCGGTTCACACTCCACCCAATCTATTGAACAGGTGAAGAGGCTCATCCTTCATGGCCCTTCATGGCCAAACTTCATGGCCCGACAAAGTGACCCAAACTTCTTAGCAGTGGATTTAGCTATTCACTCAATGTAATGATTCCACTTGAGTTTGGAAGAGAGTGTAAGACCAAGGAGGCGCAGTATATTGCTTTCAAGGAGACTCGCTTGGTCCTTGCTTATGGGTGGCAGAAGAGGTTGCCTGTGATTGTTTACAGATAGCAGTTTCGTTTTAGAAACATTGAAATTTACAAGCCACTATCTTCTTCTCATGATCAGCTGCGAGGTTATATTTGTCCGACTCGTCAGATTCCTGACTGATGCGGGAGTAAATTGTGGTGTCATCTGCGTAGATGCCTACCTGGCTCTTGATCTCGTCTGGGAGATGGTTTATGTAAATAAGGAAGAGCGTCGGGCCTAGGATATACGTTTATAATTAAGAAATTCTATGCCTTAAGAAGATTTCTGCTGAAAATAGGTTAAAATTACTAAAGAGTACACATTATTCATTATGTATACCAAAATTCACCTAACATATACCGTGAACAGTATCCTAAAATACTTTTTCAAAATACAATAATTCGAGCACCCATTATTTTTGTAACAACCTAATATTTTATAGAAAATTAACGTAAATGTATGTTATATAATGTTAGCGTGACTATAATAAATTTTCTCAATTTTTTTATTCCTAAACTTTGTTCCTTGCATTCACTTACGCATAAAGACCTTTAGGAAAGGTATTAATCTATCTCCTGCCACCAGTTATGGGTCAAATAATAGGACAGATTGGGTTCTATAGCCTTGGTCAGCAACCAGTCTACCACAGAAAGCAATCACAACCTACTGCGAGATAATCTTCTGCCCAGTCAGTCATGTTTCTTTCGAGACATGATCTCCCAAAGCGTGTATCACGTATGGCACTTAACTGACTGAATCCTTGTCCTACCATCTATTTACAAAAGCTCACTCTTCTTTTTCTGTGTAACGTTCTTTTTATAACGTTACATCTCCATAAACACAATGCTTAATAAATAATGGGATCGTCTATTAAAATATGAGTATCCACTAAATTCAGTTTTTGATTTGATCTTTATCTTGTTTAGAACTGTTATCTGCAGCGGTATCAGAAGTCGACTATTTGTTCAAAGACTTTAGTCACTGCTCATACCTATGAGTACAACCCAAGTTCAGGTGTGAACTTGGCTCCCATAAGGTTCTCACCGCAAGGAGCCTAATTCAAAGTGCAAAGTTTCTTCGTGACCGACGATAATTCATGCTCTACGCTGTAAGGAGTTATTAGTTTGGTTTCAAAGTAAAAATAAATAAACACAATTTCTCTTTCGTTATGATTCTTGAATCTATATTCGACGTCACACGCAAGTATTCCACGGGCACCTCGCTGTGATATAATGCTTGGCAAGAACTTGTAGTCGACTATGAATAGTGAATTCGATCCTAACCGTTTTCTCTTTGGTCTTCTGCTAAACTGAATTCAACTTACTAAAGTTTTCGACGGTCTGCATCCTCGTATAAGATATATTAATAACGAGTATACTCTTGCCGTTAAAAATGGTAGTACAGTATATAAAAAAATAAATAAATAACCAGTGGCCTTTATTATAATATATATATATATATATATATATATATATATAATAATAATAATAATAATAATAATAAAATCGACTCTGTACGTATCCAAATCTTAAAATCTTACACAAGTAATTTTTTAGGACCACGAATAACCAGCAGAATCTAACTCCGTTATTGTCCGCCGCTATAAAGCTTTGGACAATGAGGGGGAAAAAAAGAAAACTGTGGAGCACCGACAATACATACAGTACTTCACAGCAAAGAAAAAAAACCCTCAAACGGAACGAACCACAAAGAAAGAAAAGTGCTCGATACAAAACTAACCAAAAAGGATTAACCAAGAGGCAGTGACGTAGAGCAAAAACACACGAGGAAAGATCGCCAAGACCTACCGCGGTTTCGCACAACGGCGAAACCGCGGTAGGTCTTGGCGATCTTTTCTCGTATATATATATATATATATATATATATTCGACAACAAAATTATTGCAAAAAATAAATAAAATAGTAACGCACTGTTACAGAGCAAACATACGGCATCAGCTTTCATAATTGGTAGTAAAGTTCAATAACAGGTAGTAAAGAGAATGAACTAAGTCAACGCTGCCTCACTATTGTTTTTCTAAAAGAAACTCTCTCACAATGACCGTGACAGAAAAGATGATGTGGATGACTAAAATATTATGCTCTCATTACGATTGAGATCTCTAGAGAGGAAAAATTGAAAAAGAATATAGTTACCACTTCTGAGATTTATGCGTTACTCTAACAATGAATTGAGTTCTTTTGGTGACTGGCGTGTGTATACCCCGCTTATATACAACACGCTAAAATTCCCCTTATTTGATTCCATACGCCTATGTCTTAGGGGTTGGTGACCCCGACTGTCAGAAAATCAGTCGAGTTTTGCCAGAAGAAACTGGATCTCTATCCACATTGATGAGCTGCGAAACAGGCTTGGATTCAGATGACGAATAATATATATATATATATATATATATATATATATATATATATATATATATATCAATTTAGTGCATAGAGGTAGCAAATAATTTTCTAAACATATACTGTTAAATATAAAAGACAACGAATGTCTATTATGTTTAATCATGAGCCGTTCCGTCGTATTTTGGCATTAATTTCAGTTGAAAATAAAGACAAACATTTTCCAAAAATGAGTGATGCTATTATGTATGTATTATCAACGAGGGTATCACGCGATAGATCCTGGAAGATATCGATGTGTGCGTAAATGAGATCGGATGGAACTATTGTGGGAGAGGTGCAATGTCAACCATCCGTCTGTGCCTGGAATACTGCTGTCATATACTGTCAGGCGCCCCAGCTGTTCATCTTAGCGTTCTCGATAGGCTCCAAAGGAGAATCTGAAATGTGATAGGTCCCGACTTGGCAACTCGACTCCAGCCACTTTCTCACCGACGGAATGTGGCTTTGCTCTGTCTCATCTACAAATATTTTCATGGTTTCTGACCCGACGAACTTAAGTCACTGCTGCACCCGCCACTAGAATTTACTCAGGCAACCAGACTGGCAACAAGGTCTCCCACTCTTACAGTTAGATCAACCAAATGCAGCCGTCAATTCTACTCCATCAGCTTCTTTTTCTGCACTTCCCGCCTGTGGAACTCACTTCCGTATTCTTGCTTTCCCGACAGCTACACTCTACAGGTATTTAAACGCAAGATCCATACCCATCTCTTATCCACTTGACTCCATGTCTTTCTACATGACACTGTGTATCTTGTTCTATCTTTTTTTTCTTTCTCTCTACCTTAGCAACTGGCTTCACACCTGTGTTTCCGCCCTTCACTTGCCCTTTCTTTGGCACCCACTGTAGCTGCGCCGTCTTTCTCTTCGCTCTCCTCTTGCCAAAACTTTTGCTCTTATGTAGCCCCCTGCGCATAAGTGGCGTTAAAGCTTTACTTGGGGTGAAACGATTAAAAAGGTTTTTTGTTAGATTCATTTAGACGACGAAAAAATATTAAAAAATAGCTTAAAAGCTGCACTCGTGCAGACTTGTAAAATCGCATCTTTGGAAGGCAAGTTAACCAAACTTAGAAGTATATCTGGTCCATCTTAGAAAACAGCAATGATCATTTTGAAGAAATAACTAAATAATTCTTCAAATCGCAAAATTTGCGAAACTTTAAAAGCTCACGTTACGAAATCTTTCACATAAACATTGTTTCCTTGGCATTTTAAAGAAATAAAATTGATTTTTTCAATTCACAAAGTTTTGAAGAAATTTAAAACTGAATTTCTGTTGCTTTAAAAACCGTAAAAATAAAAAAAATTATCATCGCTGATATTTTCAGTTATTTTAATATTTGAATTTTAACAGTTCCCTCTTCATCCAGAATTTTCTTCTTCTTCTTCTTCTTCTTCTTCTTCTTTGTGCCTTGTCTTTTCAGGTCATAGGCGATCATGGCTTTCCACGTCTCCCTTTCGCTGGTGGCTCATAGCACGCTTTCTCCTCTTACAGCACGCAACCGCTGTTGTCATCCACCTGTTCAGGTCCTTCAACATGTTATCCGCTGCTTTCCTATCTCTTTTCCCCTCTATCTGGCCCAATAGAATCATTTTCTCAAAGCCCTCCTTCCTCATTGCATGTCCCAGGAACTTTAGTTGTCTCTTCCTGATGCTCAATTTTAATTTCTTTTTCGTTTCACTTCTTTCCAACACCTCACCATTGCTCACATGCTCGGTTCATGATATCCGCAGCATCCTTCTGCGGAACCACATTTCACTTGCTTCAAGTTTTTTCTTCATCATTGATGATATTGCCCAGCATTCACTACCATATTGAAGAACAGACATCACATAGCAATCCAGTATTCTCTTCTTTGTTTCTAGCAAAATTGTCCTGTTTCTTAATACTCTACTCAGCTCCTGGAATGAATCCTTGTGCCTTTGGATCACAGGAATATAAAAGTATAGAAACTGTTCTGACTACAAATTGAGGGGTCAGTTTTTATATTGATTGTAATATGGAACTGATCCCTCACTTTATGTTCAGTATGCTTCTGTAGAACCATATTTCAGTTGATTCAAGTCTTTCCTTCATCTTCGATGATATTGTCCAGCATTCACTGCCATATTAAAGAACTGATATCACATAGCAATCCAGTACTCTCTTCTTTGTTTCTAGCGAAATTGTCCTGTTTCTTAATACACTTCCCAGCTCCTGGAATGAATCCTTGTGCCTTTGGATCACAGGAATATAAATGTATAGAAACTGCTCTGACCACAAAAATGAGGGGTCAGTTTATATATTGATTGTAATATGGAACTGATCCCCACTTTATGTCCAGTATGCTTCTGTAGAACGCTATTTCGGTTGATTCAAGTCTTTCCTTCATCTTCGATGATATTGTCCAGCATTCACTGCCATATTGAAGAACTGACATCACATAGCAATCTAGAACTCTCTTCTTTGTTTCTAGCGAAATTGTCTTGTTTCTTAATACTCTTCTCAGCTCCTGGAATGAATCCTTGTGCCTTTAGATCACAGGAATATAAATGTATAGAGACTGCTCTTAGAAAGTGAGGGGTCAGTTTATATATTGATTGTAATATAGAACTGACCCCCCACTTTGTGTTCAGTATGCTTTTGTAGAACCACATTTCAGTTGATTCAAGTCTTTCTTTCATCTTCGATGATATTGTCCAGCATTCACTGCCGTATTGAAGAACTGACATCACAAATCATTCCAGTACTCTCTTTGCTACTTGTAAAAGTGTCCTGTCTCTTAATACTCTACTCAGCTGATGGATTAGAATTGGCGGTTACATTTTACTGTATAGGGTGGGACCTAAATGCCAATCTAGTAGCACGAGTAAACTCATGTAGTTGGAACACCAGGAAAATAATCACGTCAGAGGAAAAGACATAAAAATATATGTCGAAAAAACAGAGGAAAACTGCGCACGTCGATGAGAATTTTACTGTAGACGAGCTTCTAAATCAGGATAGATACGTTATAGATCCTTTAGATTTTTCTAGAGAACCCCTAAATGAATAGAAGGGGCACCCGGCCAGATACGGCAACAATATTCAATGCAGGAAAGAATGGTATATTTATAAATGTGCAAGACGTATTCTGATGTGTAAAAATCATGGACCGAAACTTAACGGTGGATGTAGCGATGGATTGGTTGTAGTAGTTCTTCTTTAAGTCAGCTGAGAGATTAAGAACAAGGAGGTGCAGTGCGTTGATTTCAAAGAGACTAGCGACATCTATACTGATGGAAGTTAGAAAAATTTCTTCATGATGGATAAAGGAGAGTAACTTTATTTTAGAAGCATTATAATCTACGAAACAGATCTTCCGTCAAAGATTACATATTTCTTATTGAGGCGGGAGTATATGGTGGTAAAATAAAGCGTTGGGAAGGCGATAGAAAACTTTTTTCTTCCTTTGTCTATAGTAAACTAGCAGTATAACCCGGCGTTGCTCGGGTGTAATAAAAGCTTTAAAACTAATCCATGGTCCTGGAGCTCAGACTCTTTGGACGTTGGCACGAAGGACTAAAAAGCAATAGTTGTTTCCAGTTGAAGCGAAACCGTAGACTGAAAGAAAAATGAATGGATGTAAGTCAAATTTTGATTTCCTGCTATCGATATCAAATAGATTTTTTCGTCGTAAACTGAATTTTGAAGGCTAAATAAGTCCTCTGAGTAAATGGTATCATGGCTGAGACTAAGAACTACAAATATACCTACTTAGAGCCAAACCCGAAGCAAAAACTAAAATAAAAGGGCTGAAAAAAATAGACATACAGGCAGATAAACAGACACACACACACAAACATCTTGCCTTATATATATATATATATATATATATATATATATATATTATCGATTTTCTGCACTATTGTAAGAACTGCAACCTTGAAACTTGTGAATATCGTTTCTTATGTCTTTGTCTGAGCGTATCAAATTTGATTAAAATCGGATCACTCCTTCTATAAACCTAGATACGAACACTCGCAGACGCTTATAGTACAACTGTGTAAATTTTAAGAAAATCGGTTCAGCCGTTTCGGAGTCTATAGGTAACGGACACACACACAGACACACACAGACACACACACAGAGACAAATTTCCATTTATTATATAAGTTTAGATTTTAACACCAACTAACGTTAAATCTCGTGTTATCAGATGGGATGATGCGTTTCTGCTCGTCACTGTACAAGCTGTGATACCACCCAAGTCGTCGAATTCTTCAGCACTTGTTATGGCTCACATGATTGATTCAATATTAGGGCCATTATCTGCGGCAACAAAGAGTAATGGCAAAAGTTTTCAAAACACTGTTTTAAACATAGCAAAAAAAAAGAAAAAAAGATTTTTCCCTTAATCGCCAAAATCCCTCTTCAAAAAATCGAACTTTCTGTATCTCACTATCTTCCGGTTACGGAAAAAAAATGATCAAAAAACACTCTCTGCCTGGCCGCTTCACCCACTGAAATCTTGTATCCAGTCCATCTAAATTCAACGACTATTATTTTTCAGGGATCTTGTCTCTAGCCTGCCTTTGAATTGGCAAGCATAATATTTTGTTAGTGATTTTAGTAGACACCTTTAAAAGACTGACAACAAAAAAGCTTTCTGGGTGGTACCCCTTTCCAGTTTATGGAACACAATGGAAAGAAAGGGATGTTGGGTACCTCAAACAGTATCTATATATATTAATTAATCAGTAAAAAGACTGACAGCCAGTTAGTGAAACAACCACTTTGCCCTCACTATCCTAAGATGAATAAAATTCTTATTTCAAAACCGTGTTGGAAGCAACGGAAAATTCGACTATCTTTCTCAGTTTATTAAAGTAACATTAGCTGTTACCTTATAAGGAAACATTTGGCATGTATTGACTAAATATTCACTGCAAATGTCGTATGGAAATGTATTAAAACGATTCGAAAGGAAAATAGGAAAATTCACATAAATTTACGCGAGTTACAAGATTCCCATCCATCCCTTATCTTTTTAAAAAAAAACCCGTAACTTGTTTGACTCTCAATATAACCCCTTGTGCACTAGTGGGAGTCCTGGCACTAGTGGGTGTCCTGCCTCGCTTTCAACCTGATTCCGCCATTTTTTCTCTTTGAATTACATATGTGATGTGCAGCCAAAAATGGGTCCACGGAAATATAACACGGAACACGAGGTGAAGGTTAAAGAAAGACGTATTTACAGAAAAAAGTTACAAAGAAGAAGGTACAAATAAGTAGAGCTTACGACTCCAGTATAGTCCTTGGTAGTAGACTGCGGCCATGCGCACAGTGCTACTGTCTGTTTTTTCCCCTTACTGCTATCACACACCTATTAATATAGCAGTGGGTGTGTCCATGTTGAGGTGAGTATGGGTCCTACCAGGGCCGTAGCTGACGCTACAAAAACACCGGGCGCAGAGAAAATTGCCCGGATTTATTAGTTGACCATGTGATGACGTCATCAGTGTCATCCGTTTCCAGAAACTATGATTTTTACGGATTTTTTCGGCTATTTCAATGGAAATTAGGCACAGAACATGAACAGGAAATCAGGTTCGGACTTTCTGAGTATAACTAATTTTTTCTCCCAAAATTAATAAATAAACAAACAGATTTTTACTGCGTTCATTCGGATATTTTCTTTGTCTTTCTTTCTTTCTTTCTTTCTTTCTTTCTTTCTTTCTTTCTTTGTGAATTGTTTAGTTTGATTTCTGACAAATACATTTTTCCTTGCCCAGATTTTCATTATAATTGCACGGATCGGCCTGGACCCGTGCCCGGGGGGCCCGGTAGTCAGATACGCCATGCCTACAGACAAGGATGATGATCGGTCAGAAACATAACGACGGACAAAGTTTATATAAAAAAAATATCCACTTAATTTAATCTCTCATCAGGTGACGTGTCGTTAAATTGGAAGTATAATCAAAGGTGACAGCAAACACGCTTCGAAGGGTCAAAGGACCGCG
This sequence comes from Ascarosepion bandense, assembly GCA_037127315.1. Lineage (NCBI taxonomy): Eukaryota > Metazoa > Mollusca > Cephalopoda > Sepiida > Sepiidae > Ascarosepion > Ascarosepion bandense. Next base: position 68,348 of record JBBBDQ010001847.1, read on the forward strand.
CTCGTCCGGTTTTCTTTGTCTTTCTCAGTCTAGATTCAAAACTTCATTCTCGACCGATTGCTTACCACTAATAGGTTCTGTTTTTGATATTAGCGATTACAACATATCCTTCCACATTGTTTGCATAATTCAAAAGCCCACATTATTTGACCTTGTCTGTGCTGGTTTCAAAACAATCAAATATTCTCCTTAAAGACATTTTTCGTTGCCCGGATTTTCACTATGATTGCACGGATCGGCCCGGACCCGTGCCCCGGTGTGGCCGGTAGTCAGATATGGCCATGGGTCGTACAATAATATGCTATCAATTTTAGTTGATGGGGCGGTTGAATGTCCTCAGTTGAAGTTTCTGCTATTCGGTATGGTTCTTAGTTTGCCATTTAATAGCGTTAGTCGAAAAACGTCGAAGAAGAACCGTCGTTTTCTAAAGATAGGTGTCACTAGCTCAAACGAAAGTAAATCTATAGAGAGCCCTTCTACCTAGGTAACCAGAAAGGCACGGTATTTAAAATTAAAACCTCAAATTAAACAAGAATATTTCTTGAAGCCAAATATTAATTTCTTCGATGAGTGACCTGAAGAACGTTAAAAATAAAGAGAAAAAATCTGCATGCGAAAATCTGAGACAAGAATGCAAAATCATCTAACATCGAGCAGTCGTATCACTGGGGACAGTTACGTCCGTTCCATTATGTGCTATACATCTGCAAATGACATGCATCCAATTACTATTGAACGAACGTGAGGCAGGCGACGTGCATTACATACCGCTGAGTGGTTACGTATGCGCGCGCAAACATTTAACACACGAGAATAATTTGTTCATTTTAACGCCCCAAAACTAAACTGCTCTTTTTTAATTATTTGAGAGAATCCTTTCCGCTCTCTGGATTTTAAATGAGTGGCTCGTTGTGTTTTCTCAGATTAATATCATAGCCTGTGAAGCATAAAAATTATTGAATCCATTGTTATGTAGTTACCAAGTCGGGTCACAGGGTCGGGTTTGATAATTTTTTTCTCCAGGTTATATCTTACTTCTCACTCTCTCTCTCTCTCTCTCTCTCTATATATATATATATATATATATATATATATATATATATGGGGGGGGTGCGTGTGTGTATGTAAAAATAAAAAACAAATAACAAACAAATTTTTCCATGGTTAAAAGGAAGTATAGGCCTATTTCAAGCGAACAATCTTCAGCTTCCGTCTTTATTGAACAGAAAATTTTACACGGATCTTTCCACGATTCATGTAAAATCTTCTATTCAATAATAATGGAAGCTGAAGATGGTTCGCCTGAGATAAGCCGAAACTTCAACTTAACCATGGAATAACTTGTTTATCTTATTTTTACATATATTTGCTCTAGATGTATTTATATACATATATATTTAGAGCTCTCCTAGAAAATTATCCTCCCACTTTATATACAGGATACTCCATTGGATTCTTCTATATCTACACCGCATATATATATATATGTATGTGTGTGTGTGTGTGTGTGTGTGTGTAGTGCATCGAGGCAGCAAATAATTTTCTAAACATATGCTCTTAAATATAAGAGACAATGAATGTCTATTATGTTTAAACATGAGCCGTTCTAAACGTCGTATTTTGGCTTTAATTTCAGTTGAAAATAAAGACAAAAATTCTCCAACATTTGGATATATTTTTTTAATATATATATATTTAAAATTACGCTCTTACACCGTCATTGAACACTATGGAGTGTAGTAGACTTTTAAATAAAAATATCAATTGATAAAAAAGTACTAACGCCTAAAATATCAATTGATAAAAAACGAAGGAGAGTAGAAAAACAAGTTGATAACTATAAATTTAGATAAGTTAAATCATAAAATAAAAATAGGACATGGGCAGAAGATTATCCCGCAGGAGGTTGCCATTGCTTTCAGCGGTAGACTGGTTGGCGACCAAGGCCATAGAACCCAATCTGTCCTGTTATTTAACCCATAACTGGAAGGAAGAGACGGATTAATACCTTTCCCAAGGGTATTTGCGCGCAAGTGAATGCAATGAATTCAACTGGAATTCGAACTCGGCTCCCCGATTTCTCGTTCCGAGCCGATATCCAATGCACTACAACGCACATCCAAACAGTCAGTTAAAGTGGCATACAAATATGTATCAAATTTGTATACAAATATGTATCAAATATGTATTAGTGTGTCTAATACAGGTAATTGATTTGTACAAGAAACAGTTTGTAATGGGCATTGTAATTCATACACTCCGTTAGCTGAGATTTGATGGGCTTATTTTGATTTTTGATAACCAAAGTTTGGAGTCTTTCATTTTCTGTAATATAAATTTTACATGTATGCTGTAATTCCTTAAAAAACATATAAAAAGGGTAAAATTAGGCAGCTTTAGAAATTGTGACCTTTCCACATTAACTCTTCTGGTCTTATGAGCAGGCAAGCCACTTCACAATACTTGCCACAATTTGACAGTAAGATAGAAATTAAATTTATTGTTCAAGTTAGACTTTTTTTCTGAGAATTCAATTTGAGAAATTTTATTGTCTATTCTCGGAAAAGATCTTCACCTGACATTGTCTGGACGCGTTTCTTTTTTTTTTTTTTTTTTTTTTTTTAGATTTCCATCTCTTTCCGGTAAGCACTTCGGTGCATGATAAGTCGTTTGGTAGAACTACATGCCTCATTCAGTATCTGGCAATAAATCCATCAGATTCTGCCTGAAGACCTCAAAAGTGAGGAAAAAAAAATCTTGGAACTTTTGCAAATTCATTTCTCTTTTTCGAAAGTCTTCCCATTTCATTGGTTCCTCACAGCATTCATATATGCGATATTTTATTTAAATTTATTTTTTTGAAATTGAGGAATTGTATGCGTTGTTGTGAAAAGAAAAAAAAACCCTCCTTCTTCTTCGGCTGCTCGAGGCGTAGGAAACGCATGCGTACTTGAGACTGTGACACGTGACTACATGATACGACGTTAACTTCTAGTCGTTACAATCGAAATTAAATATGCGCAAAATTTCAATGTATTCAGGAAAAATTATTCGTATTATATTTTTGAAAAGAGGTCAGAATTGATAAAGCATGTTAGAGGCTTCTTTTTTTTCGGTATATAGGATGCAAGTTGGTTTTAATATAATTTTTGTGGGGTAAGAAAGTCCTTCTTATGCACCAAAAATATGTTCAGTCCAGCTGGATATCATATTTTGGTAATGTAAAAAAACAAAAACTGATTCGCTTCTTCCGCCAGCTCAGCAAACAATGGTAGAAATAATATTTATATAAACTGCGTTTAGAGATTATATGCAAATGAGGTATTGGCAAATATTTTATGTAAAATTCATAGATATGTGTTAAGCAATAAAATAATTTGTACTGTTATGTATAGCGAGTAAGCATGAAAGCAACTGAACTATTGAACAGGTTAAGAGGCTCATCCCTTGTTCCCTGTTTAGGATGTTGTTTCCGGCTTTCTCTTTTCCAATCTTCTCACTTTTCTTCTTTTTTTTTTTTTTCGTTTATTTTTTCAATTGGATTAGATAGACTAAACTATCGCCCGGTTCACACTCCACCCACGTCTATTGAACAGGTGAAGAGGCTCATCCCTTGTTCTCTGTTTAGGATGTTGTTTCCGGCTTTCTCTTTTCCAATCTTTTCACTTTTCTTTTTTTTTTCGTTTATTTTTTCAATTGGATTAGATAGAATAAACTATCGCCCGGTTCACACTCCACCCACGTCTATTGAACAGGTGAAGAGGCTCATCCCTTGTTCCCTGTTTAGGATGTTGTTTCCGGCTTTCTTTCTTCCAATCTTCTCACTTTTCTTTTTTTTTTTTTTTTTTCGTTTATTTTTTCAATTGGATTAGATAGACAAAACTATCGCCCGGTTCACACTCCACCCACGTCTATTGTACAGGTGTAGAGGCTCATCCCTTGTTCCCTGTTTAGGATGTGGTTTCCGGCTTTCTCTTTTCCAATCTTTTCACTTTTCTTTTTTTTTTTTGTTTATTTTTTCAATTGGATTAGATAGACTAAACTATCGCCCGGTTCACACTCCACCCACGTCTATTGAACAGGTGAAGAGGTTCATCCCTTGTTCCCGGTTTAGGTTGTGGTTTCCGGATTTCTCTTTTCTAATCTATTCACTCTTACGTAGCCCCCTGCACATCAGTGGCGTTAGCGTCTTGCTCGGGGTGATATGATTAAAAAAAATTTCAATTTCAAATTGATATTTAGTTTCTTTCAGCAATTGTAGCAAATTGCAGTGTCAAGAGATTATTTGCAAGAACTAGAATTTAGTATCATGGCTCGTAAAAAGGAAATAACAATGAATGAAAAGAACTATATGATCCAAGAAATTAGCAAAAGAAAATCTTCGCTTCAAATGTCTAAGGATTTGAAAAGGGATCATCGAACAATTAAAAAAATATGTCAAATGGGAATTCAACCAAGGAAAAAAGTCTCAGGTTGAATTCAGGAATTTAACAAAGCGCGATCTATCACATATCCGAAGAGAATTAATAAGAAACCCAAATGCGTCAAGTGCGTTCACATTTGCAGCCGCTGGAGCTCCTATGGTGTCAAGGGAAACAAGGTGTAAAGCATCAAGGAAGTTTGCTGATGTAAAAAATCAAATAAAGAAACCCATTTTAACAAAGAAAAACATAAGGAAAGAAGATTACAACGAGCAAAAATTCCATGAAAACTGATTTAAATAAATCAAGGATCACCCTCGATGGGTCCGATAGATTTTTTTTTTAATCATTTCACCCCGAGCAAGGCGGAAACGCCACTGATGTGCAGGGGGCTACATAAATGTAAAAAGATTAATTAGAAAAGAGTGAGGAGTACAAACTAGTTAGAAAGGAACAATAGAAAGCTGAGAAAGCAGGTGTGATGACAGATACATAGGTGGAGAGAAAGGGAAGGTTTTAAGGAGGTGGGGGGGAGAGCTAGAGTCCAGTGGTTAGTAGATGAATATTGACTTTGCATTTAAATTTCTGGAGGTTGTAGCCGTCAGGAAAGCAAGAATACGAGAGCGAGTTCCACAGGCGGGAAGTGCGAGAGAGGAAGCTGCAGGAGTAGAACTGTCGTCTGCATTTGGCTAACCTGACTGTGAATGGGTGGGACCCAGTTGCCAGTCTGGTTGCACGAGTAAACACCTGTTGAGGAGGCATCAGTGAATTAAGTTCGTCTGAGCAGAAGCCATGAAAATATTTATAGAACAAAGGGAGGCCACATTTCGACGATGGGAAAGTGGCTGCAGTCGAGCCGCCAGATCAGTACCTATCACATTACAGACTCTCCTTTTGAACCTGTCAAGAACACTGAGGAGAACGGCAGGGGCACCTGACCATAAATGGCAGCAGTACTCCATGCACAGACGGATGGTTGACTTGTATATATGCAGAATGGATTCAGATGGAAAAAAACATCCTGGATCGACATAGTGACCCAACCTTCTTAGCAATAGATTTTGCTATGGATTCAATATAGTTGTTCCATTTGAGGTCTGAGGACAGGGTAAGTCCGAGGAGGCGTAGTGTGTTACTCTCCGGGAGAATCGCTTGGTCCATGCTTATGGGAGGCAGGAGAGGTTGCCTGTAATGGTTGACAGACAACAGCTTGGTCTTAGATGAATTGAAGTTGACAAGCCACTTCTTGCCCCAGTTCACCACAGAGTGTAGATCCCGTTCAAGGTCAGCAGCGAGATTATGTCTGTCCGCCACGACAGGTTTCTTACTGGAGCGGGAGTATATTGTAGTGTCATCTGCGTAGATGCCTACATGGGACTTGATTTCATCTGGGAGGTCGTTGATGAAAATAAGGAAGAGCGTCGGGCCCAGGATAGAGCCATGTGGGACACCAGCATTCGTGCTGTAGGACGAAGAGGCACGCCCATTCAGAACGACCTTCATTTTGCGGTTATTTAAGAAAGATTGGATTAGGTCAAGCAGGCGACCGGTAATACCATAACCGCGTAGTTTGCATAGGAGGCCTGAGTGCCAAACCCTGTCGAAAGCCTTGGAGATGTCCAGAGCAACTGCGCGAGCCTCGTCAGACTCATCAAGGGCCTGTAGCATGTACTCCGTTACGGTTGTTAGCAGGTCAGCCGTGGACCTGGCAAAGCGGAATCCATATTGCCTGTCGGAAAACAGTTTGTGGGTGGTGAGATGGTGAACTATTTCAGCATTGATTATAGCCTCGAATACTTTCCCGAATATCGGTAGAAGACTGATAGGGCGATAGTTGGATGGGTCCAAGGGTTCACCACAATTCTTAAATACAGGAACGACTGAAGAAACTTCCAGCATGCAGGAAAGCAGGAATCAGAAAGGCAGTAGTTAAATAGTTTAGAGAGGACAGGGGAAAGTTCAGGAGCACACCTCTTAAGGACTATCACCGGGATTCCATCGTCTCCACACGCCTTATGGGGGTCTAGTTTTGAAATTACTCTGCATACCACTGTCGGGGTAATATATACGTCGTGCAGTTTGGCCTCAGTTCTAATAGGGAAGTCGGGTGGGTTTACTCCAGACGAGTCGAATGTGGCGTTGGATGAGAATCTGTGGGCAAAGCACTCAGCTTTGTCCGCAGATGACGTGAGGATGAGCTGGAGGATGGGTTTGTTAGCAACATGACTCAAGAAAATTATTTAAACGCCAGCAAGATAGCGGTGGGATTATGACATGGCCTGGGATTATTGATAATGAGCTCGTGGGTCCATTTAAAGTGAAATACGGGGTTAAAATGAATTGCAAAATTTACTGTGATTTTCTAGAGCAATATTTCTTTGAATGGCTTGATAACCAGTCTTTAGCCAAGCGTAGATCTATGATCTTTATGCAAGTCAACGCACCAAGTCATGCATCAATGTTTACTAAATCCTGGTTGAAAGAAAAGGGATTTATTGAAGATTCTCTTATGAACTGTCTTTCAAATAGTTGTGACTTGAATCCCATTGACAACCTGTGTAGCATCCTCAAGAGAGACGTTTATTCTAATGGAAGGCAATTCAACAGCAAGTTTGACCTCTGGGAGGCAGTTAAGGTTGCTGCAAACAACTTACCAGCCGCTAAAACTGCAAATCTGACATCAGTTGTTGACAATAGGCTGCTAAGTGTTATTGAAAAGAAAGGAGCATTTGTGCAATAAATTTTGAAAGGTTCTTATTATTCTTTGTTAATATATCTTTTATTTTTAAAATAAAATGTTTTTTTTTTATGTTTTTCCTTTAAAAATTGACAAATTTGTTCTAAAATTTTTTCATATTATTTTTTACATTTTGTTTTATAAGTTATTATTATGTAAAAGTATCAAAATAAATAGTTGTAAATAAACTACTGACAGTCAAATTAGTCTGTTTTGTTAGCTTTGTAAAAATGTTTTCCAGCCAAAAACAATAGTTTTATCTATCACTATATATCTAGGTTAATAATCTTGAGTAGAATCTAAACAGCATCATAATAGGACTTTTAACATTAAAGACGCAACTCATTATACCAATTCATAACTTGCAGGCTTACGGCCATATGACATTGAATACACCGGTTCTAGCTCAATCACCGAAGGTTGCGCCTGGTCAGTACTTAGATGGATGATTGGCATGGCGAAAGAAGCATTCCAGAAGTTGAGTAATGTATTAAGAAACAGGACAATTTCGCCAGAAACAAAGAGGAGAGTACTGGATTGCTATGTGATGTCGGTTCTTCAATATGGCAGTGAATGTTGGAGAATATCTTCGAAGATGGAGGAAATATTTGTAGCAGCTAAAATGTGGTTCTACAGATGGTGGCTGCGGATACCATGGGCTGAGCATGTGAGCAATGGTTTTTGAAATTATGGCAACGAAAAAGAAATAAATACTGAGCATCAGGAAGAGACAACTGAAATTCCTGGGACATGCAATGAGGAAGGAGGGCTTGGAGAACCTGATACTAACAGGGCAGATAGAGGGAAAAAGAGACAGGGGAAAACAGCGGATAACATATTTCAAGGACCTGATAAGGTAGATGACGGAACGAGGGTTGCAACAAGAGAAGGCGTGTTACGAGCTACCAGGGATAGGGAGACGTGGAAATCCATGATCGCCTACGTCCTGAAAGGACAGAGCACATAGAAGAAGAATATATATGGCAACTGTTTATAAGAAATTATAATGTGGATATAAAATGAGGGATCAATTTTATATTATAATCAATATATAAACTGATACCTCATTTTGTTGGCCATCCTAGTTTTTATACATTTATATTCTAGATTTATGGTCTTGAGCTAGTGGATGGCAGAGCCACAGGAGAAAGCATGCTAAGCGCCACCAGGGATAGGGAGACGTGGAAGGCCATGATCGTCTACGTCCTGAAAGGACAGGGCACACAGAAGAAGAATATATATGCACAATGTTTTTCAGAAATTAGAATGGGGATTATAAAATGGGGGATCAATACTATATTATAATCAATATATAAACTGATCCCTCATTTTTTGGCCATGCTAGTTTTTATACATTTATACTCTAGATTCATGGTCTTGAGATAGTGGTTGGCAGAGCGGGGTTTGGGTGGTGTAAGAGGAGAAAGCGTGCTAAGAGCCACCAAGAATAGGGAGACGTGGAAAGCCATGATCGCCTAAGTCCTGAAAGGACATGGCACGTAGAAAAAGAATTTTGTTTACTTTTTGCTTTCATTGAAAATTACCCAAACTATTTAGTCTTTATTTATTTTCTTTTTGTCTATTATTCGTGTAATTTGGTTTTTCCTTTTGTTTTCATTGAATATTTTTTATTCTACGTCGTGTTTTTTTTTTTTTTTTTTTTTTTTGTGTGTGTGTGTGTGTGTGTGTGTGTGTGTGTGTGTTTAGAGAAGATTCTTTATATTCATCTATATTTCTAAGATAAGGTAGTTTTTGCAGTATTTACATTATTCATTTGCGCGACATTTCGGCCGTTGTACGGTCCGGCATTCTTCAGGTGCTAGGAATTTTGAACCGAACACTTTATTACAATCACTGTGGTATATTTACAGTATTAGCATTATTTGGACTAATGTCCTCCTCTTTATTGCCATTTGTACAACGTTTTGACCGATTTACCCTCCGGCCTTATTCAGGTGCTAGTAATTTCGAACCTAACACTTTATTACAATCACTGGGGTATATCATCCTCATTCCTTTTCGTAAAGCCTCAATTGGAAGTCATTAGTTATCGCCCTCTAACCTTGCATGTTACTTGTTTACCACTGCTGTAGCCTGGTATTAAACGCAAAAATTCCTAGCACCTGAAGAAGGCCGGGGCGTAAAACAGCCGAAACGTCGTACAAATGACATCAAAGATGAGGACAATAGTTCGAATGATGTAAATACTGAAGATTCTTTATATTTTACTGATTCATTTTTGCGATTATAAAAATTTTTTCGCTTTTCCTTTTCTATTCATTCGTTTTTTGTTTTTCGTTTTTTCATATTTAGTAAAAATTATTCGCTTTTTTTTTTTTCGTTTTGGGTTAATGAAAACTGTTCGTGATGTTTTGAGTTTCTGCTGTTTTAATAGATTATTAATTATTCTATTAATTATTAATTATTCTATTAATTATTAAGTATTCTATTAATTATTAATTATTCCATTAATTATTAAGTATTCTATTAATTATTAATTATTCCATTAATTATTAAGTATTCTATTAATTATTAATTATTCTATTAATTATTAATTATTCTATTAATTATTAAGTATTCTATTAATTATTAATTATTCCATTAATTATTAAGTATTCTATTAATTATTAATTATTCCATTAATTATTAAGTATTCTATTAATTATTAATTATTCTATTAATTATTAAGTATTCTATTAATTATTAATTATTCCATTAATTATTAAGTATTCTATTAATTATTAAGTATTCTATTAATTATTAATTATTCTATTAATTATTAAGTATTCTATTAATTATTAATTATTCCATTAATTATTAAGTATTCTATTAATTATTAATTATTCCATTAATTATTAAGTATTCTATTAATTATTAATTATTCCATTAATTATTAAGTATTCTATTAATTATTAATTATTCCATTAATTATTAATTATTCTATTAATTATTAATTATTCTATTAATTATTAAGTATTCTATTAATTATTAATTATTCTATTAATCATTAATTATTCTATTAATTATTAATTATTCTATTAATTATTAAGTATTCTATTAATCATTAATTATTCTATTAATTATTAATTATTCTATTAATTATTAATTATTCTATTAATCATTAATTATTCTATTAATCATTAATTATTCTATTAATTTCGTATTTCCCTTTTTGTGATAATTGCGCTTAATTATATTATTTTGTGTTTCTTTTTCATATTTATTGAAAATTATCCGTGTTACTTCTATTTTGTGCTAATTAAAGCTTATTTTTGTTTTCGTTTCCTTTTTTGTTCATTGAAAATAATTAGTGTTAAACTAAAATAATGTTAAAAATTAATTGTGTTAATTTCTCGAATTAAGCAAGAGAAAAGTGTAGTAATATCAGCCAGGCAATCAACGGCACATGTTTGATTTTCTTTTTTATTTAATTTTAGATTACATATTTTGGTGATTAAAGTAACAACTTGACTCCTTTTGTCAGGGCAAGAAACAAACTCAAAATAAAGATATATATCAGTCAGTCAGTTAAGTACCATACGTGATACACACTTTGGACGATCACGTCTCAATAGATTATATTACATTATTATATTAAGTATAATTAGTGGGGGATTAGTTTATTACTTCATAAGAATAGAAAACCGATGCCCCACTTTATGCCTAGTAGGAATTTTGATTATATTTCCATCTGTTATATTCAGTTAAGTGCCATACGTGATACACGCTTTGTGCGATCATGTCTCGAAAGAGACATTACTTACTGGGCAGAGGATTATCCCGCAGTAGGTTGGCATTACTTTCTGCAGTAGACTGGTTGCCAGCCAAGGCTATAGAACCCAATTCGTCCTGCCATTTAACTCATAACTGGAGGGAGAAGATATAGATTATATTACGTTATCATATTAAGTATAATTAGAGGGGGATCAGTTTATTACTCCAAAGAATAGAAAACCAATCCCCCATTTTATGCCCAGTAGAAATTTTAATTATGTTTCCATCTATTATATTCAGTCAGTCAGTTAAATGCTATACGTGATACACGATTTGGGCGATCATGTCTCTTTCGAGACATGACTGACTGGGCAGAAGATTATCCCACAGTAGACTGACATTGGTTTCTGCGGTAGACAGGTTGCCAAGGATATAGAAGCTAATCTGTCCTTTTATTTGACTCAATGCTAGAGGGGGAAGTGATGTATTATATTATTAAGTAGTAATTAGTGGGGGATCAGTTTATTACTTCATAACAGTATAAAACTGATCCCCCATTTTATGCCCAGTAGAATCGTTAATCATGTTTTCAACCATTACATTCAGTGAGTCAGTTAAATGACATACATGATACATTGGACGATCATGTCTCGAAAGAGACATGACTGACTGGGTAGAAGATTATCCTGCAGTAAGTTGCCATTGCTTTCTCACTGACTGAATGTTTTGACCGCAATTTAGGGGTCAACAATTTGCCTATAGCTGGAACCTAAGCAGGTGGACTTGGGAACAACAGCAAATAAAATTTAAAAAAAAACGCCAGATTAGATGCCTTGCTGCTGGACGTAGTTTATCGTCAGACCTAAAAAGACTACTATCTTTCACCCTAACGAAAGCAAGAACATCTTTTGTTCTAGTGTAAACACATCTATACCTACCCTTTTTACTAGTATAAACCTTTCTTTTATTTGTGTCCCTGTGCGTTGTGGTGCAGTGGATATCGGAATCGGGGAGCCGAGTTCGAATTCTGCCTGAAATCATTGCATTCACTTACGCGCAAATACCCTTGGGAAAGGTATTAATCCGTCTATTCCTTCTAGTTATGGGTTAAATAACAGGACAGATTGGGTTCTATAGCCTTGGTCGGCAACCAGTCTACCGCAGAAAGCTAATGGCAACCTTCTGCGGGATAATCTTCTGCCCAGTCAGTCATGTCTCTTTCGAGACATGATCGCCCAAGCGTGTATCGCGTATGGCACTTAACTGACTGACTGAATATAATAGTTGAACATATGATTCAGGCTTCTACTGGGAATAAAGTGGGGGATCGGTTTTATATTGTTATGAAGTAATAAACTGATCCCCCACTAATTACTATATAATAATATAATACATATCTTCCCTTTCTAGCTATGAGTCAAATAACAGGACAGATTTGGCTCTATAGCCTTGGTCGGCAATCAGTCTACCGCAGAAAGCAATGGCAACCTACTGCGGGATAATCTTCTGCCCAGTCAGTCATGTCTCTGTCGAGACATGATCGCCGAAGCGTGTATCACGTATGGCACTTTAACTGACTGACTATACAAAGCTCAAGAGCCACTCGAACTAGAAGTTAATGAAGGATGAGAAAATATCTTCTTAAGACAGACTACTTCGAATCACTTTGGAAATCATCCGTGCAATCATTTGTCGCAACAAAAAAGAAACGTATATACTTTCTAAGGAAAGGTTTTCGACAAATTATCCAGTTCATTTAAAGATAAATATAGTTATATCCTCTCTGAAGAGATTAATAAAATATCATGAAGTCCTGAGATAAAGGTTATTGATCGTTGCAGACTTTAAAATGGTTCACTCATTACATAAGAGGTTCAGTAATAAAGTTCTCGACCTAAGGTCAAAAATATGAACTTTTCAGCCATATATATGTATATATCAACATAATGTTTTTATGCGTGTATGTGTGTGCATATGTCTACACACTTTCATTATATATAACATGTAGGTTTATGAGTACAGTTCTATATATATATAAACGCGTCACATCGATGTATTAATTTTCCTATAGACAGACGTATACGTATAGCGTAGACACCATATCAACTCGTAAATCCTATAGAAGCTGATGATAATGAGTATATGCAATTATAAAAGTACATTTTCGTATTAATATTTACCACATATTATAAAAGTAAAGGTCAACAAAACTTATATATATATATATATAAATCAAATTTCATACACTGACAAAGACAGAAGAAAAGATATTCAGATGTTTCAACGTTGCAGTTCTTACAATAATCTAGAAAATCGATAATATATATATATATATATATATATATATATAAAAGGCAGGATGTTTGTGTGTGTGTGTCTGTTTATCTGCCTGAATGTCTCTATTTTTTTCACCCCGTTTATTTTAGTTTTTGCTTCGGGTTTTTGGCTGTAAATAGGTATAATTGTAGTTCTTAGTCTCAGCCATGATACCATTTACTCAGAGGACTCATTTAGTCTTCAAAATTCAGTTTACGAGGAAAAAGCTTATTTCATATCGATACCAGGAAATCAAAATGTGACTTACATCCATTTATTTTCAACTATTGCTTTTTAGTCTTTCGTGCCAACGTCCAAAGAGTCTGAGCTCCAGGACCATGGATTAGTTTTAAAGCTTTCATTACACCCGATATATATATATATATATATATATATTAGGCGCGATCGATAAATTGTCGCAATTATTTTATTATTTCAAATATTCTTTAGGCTGAATCTACAGGCTCCAGGATCATGGATTAGTTTTAAATCTTACATTACACCCGAGCAACGGCGGGCCATACTGCTAGTATATATATATATATATATATATATATATATATTTATATATATTGATTGATTGATTGATTGCTTAATAATTACATAGTTTCTAATCATAATAAGATTAGACCAGTGTACATTTGTATTAAAAAGTGTTCAATACAATTATATTGTAGAACTTTTGAATATTTTCCATTTGTAAACGACTTATTACGCGACCTAAGTTTCTACCATGAGTAGTGTTATCAGGAGATCTGCAAATCGCCTAAAGACAGCATTCATGGTAAAAACCTAGGTCGCGCAATAACTCGTTTACAAATGAATATATATATATATATATATATATATATATAACAGACAATGAATGTCTATTATGTTTAATCATGAGCAGTTTTAACCATCGTATTTTGGCCTTAATATCAGGTGAAAATAAAGACAAAAATTGTCTAACATTTGGATATATTTTTATTATGTTGGTTTTAAGCTTTCGGATTGTTGGAAAATACATATGTTTTTGAAGGATCATCCCAGTTGTACTCACTTGACTGTGTTTCGGTATGAATTTTAGTAAGTATAATTTATTTTTCTTTGGGGGTGAATTAACTTTAAAGTTCCAATCCGGTGTAATGTCTCTAAGGTTATGAAATGCAAGCATTGGCCGACTTCGAGAAATCTCAGCAGCCATGTTAGGTCTAAAAGTAATCCCCGGAATCCCTTTAGATTTCTTTCGTTTATCCCAGGGAATAACACTGTTGTCTGGGTAGCGCAAGAAATCACACTGGAGAGGTCACTATATGTTTACAAAGTGATGTCGTTGACCACAAAACCGCTACTATTGCTTCACGAGATACATATACAGTACCGTGCAAAAGTATTAGGACAAGAACTATTTTATCTTTTATGAGGTATCAAAATAATTGCGACAATTTACCAATCGCATCTATTATATATACAGTACTGTGCAAAAGTATTAGGACAAGAAGTATTTTATCTTTTATGAAGAATATTGACAGAAAATAAACAATTTAATTAAAGTAATTTTATTTGATTTAATCAACTAATTCTTTAACAAGAAAAAAATACTTATTAGAAAATAAATTTAATATTTAGTATAATAGCTTTTTGCTTTGGAATAATAAAATAATTGCGACAATTTGCCAATCGCACCTAGAGTATATATATATATATATATAGTACTGTGCAAAAGTATTAGGACAAGAACTATTTTATCTTTTATGAGGCATATTGACAGAAAATAAATAATTTAATTAAAGTAATTTTATTTAATTTACTCAACAAATTCTTTAACAAGAAAAAATACTTGTTACAAAATAAATTTAATATTTATTATAATAGCCTTTTGCTTTGATCACAGCCTTCATTCTGTCTGGCATTGACACCACAAGCTTCTTCAATGTATCTAATGGTATCTCCTGCCAAGCAGCTTGTATTTGTTCCCAAAGTGTGTCTTGCAAAGTAACATTAGATTTATCAATTTTTTTTATCCAAAATATCTCAGAGAGTAATTTCAAAATAACTTGTATATAGAAAACAGGAAAAATTAAATATAACTTATTTTTAATACATTTCTTTTACACCTAGTATTAAATAATCAATATTTGTTAGCAATTTATTTGGCTTTTCACCCTGTATTTGAAGTTCAGTGAGGTTTTTAAGAAAACCACTCCTGTTCTGATACTTTTGCACACTACCGGTAATATTCAAAGGTGTTAGGACAGGGGTGATTTTAAACTTTATTTTGATGCCTCATAAAAGATAAAATAGTTCTTGTTCTTACGTACATACGTATGTATAGACTAGCTAAATAGAGAGAGAGGAAGGGATAATAAACTTACTGAGATAGATAGATAGATAGATAGATAGATAGATAGATAGATAGATAGATAGATAGATAGATAGATAATGAAGAGGCTGAGATAGATAGATAGATAGATAGATAGATAGATAGATAGATAGATAGATAGATAGATAGATAGATAGATAGATAATGAAGAGGCTGAGATAGATAGATAGATAGATAGATAGATAGATAGATAGATAGATAGATAGAAAATGAAGAGGCTGAGATAGATAGATAGATAGATAGATAGCTAGATAGATAGATAGATAGATAATGAAGAGGCTGAGATAGATAGATAGATAGATAGATAGATAGATAGATAGATAGATAGATAGATAATGAAGAGGCTGAGATAGATAGATAGATAGATAGATAGATAGATAGATAGATAATGAAGAGGCTGAGATAGATAGATAGATAGATAGATAGATAGATAGATAGATAGATAGATAGATAGATAATGAGAGTTGAGATAGATAGATAGAAAGATAGATAGATAGATAGATAGATAGATAGATAGATAGATAGATAGATAATGAAGATAGATAGATAGATAGATAGATAGATAGATAGATAGATAGATAGATAGATAGATAATGAAGAGGCTGAGATAGATAGATAGATAGATAGATAGATAGATAGATAGATAGATAGAAGAGGCTGAGATAGATAGATAGATAGATAGATAGATAGATAGATAGATAGATAAATAAGACAGCTGAGATAGATAGATAGATAGATAGATAGATAGATAGATAGATAGATAATGAAGAGGCTGAGATAGATAGATAGATAGATAGATAGATAGATAGATAGATAGATAGATAATGAAGAGGCTGAGATAGATAGATAGATAGATAGATTGATAGATAGATAATGAAGAGGCTGAGATAGATAGATAGATAGATAGATAGATAATGTGAGGCTGAAATAGATAGATAGATAGATAGATAGATAGATAGATAGATAGATAGATAAATAGAAGAGGCTGAGATAGATAGATAGATAGATAGATAGATAGATAGATAGATAGATAATGAAGAGATAGATAGATAGATAGATAGATAGATAGATAGATAGATAGATAGATAGATAGATAGATAGATAATGAAGAGGCTGAGATAGATAGATAGATAGATAGATAGATAGATAGATAGATAGATGAAGAGGTTGAGATAGATAGATAGATAGATAGATAGATAGATAGATAGATAGATAATGAAGAGGCTGAGATAGATAGATAGATAGATAGATAGATAGATAGATAGATAGATAGATAGATAGATAGATAATGAAGAGGCTGAGATAGATAGATAGATAGATAGATAGATAGATAGATAGATAGATAATGAAGAGGCTGAGATAGATAGATAGATAGATAGATAGATAGATAGATAATGAAGAGGCTGAGATAGATAGATAGATAGATAGATAGATAGATAGATAGATAGATAATGAAGAGGCTGAGATAGATAGATAGATAGATAGATAGATAGATAGATAGATAGATAGATAGATAGATAGATAGAAATGAACAGATTGACAATTTTTCCATTGTCTTCATATGGTTCTTTTTCCATATCCAATTAGTTGCAATCTTTCTCCGTCTCCCTCTCTCATTTCTTTGATGTCTGTCGATCGTTTTTCCTCGACATGCAGCTGACTGCACAGCGAGTTGCTTACCGAGTTTTAAATAAACGTGATTACTTAATTTAATGCAACCAAACTCCAAGACAGTGCCAAGACTTTTGCACAGCCAAGACTTTTGCACAGTACTGTATACCTGAGGATATTCATAAAAGTTTGCATGTGTATGACGATATAAGGTAGTATCGAAACTTACACAAACCAATGCTAAGCCTTGAAAGAAAAAGCTATATAAAATTCACTATTTTTCTCCATCATTTTGAATGTGTTAAAATTATTCAACTTTTAAGCAAGAAAAATGTCTATTTGATGCTACCTCGTTGGTACCTCGTGTGATCTATGACAATTTAAATAGTCACTCTCTAACTACCGAAAACGAATGTACTGCCACTGGAGATCACAAATTTACCGTTTGACCTCTTAGAAGGTCTCAATCCAAAATATTTTTAAGGGGGTTTGTATTTCTTACGCTGAGGCCAAAATCCTAAATTCTAGAAAAACTTGCCCTAAAGACAATTTACTTGTTATATTGTTACTTTACTGACTGGCGATATTCTGACATAACTCTAATTTGCGTTCAGATTATATGTTTTTCTAGTTAAATTTTCCACATATATTGAATAGGATCTCTCATTGTAAATGACTTCTTCTTCTTCTATGTGCCCTGTTCCTTCAGGACGTAGGTGATCATGGCTTTCCACGTCTCCCTATCCATGGTGGCTCTTAGCACGTTTCTCCAGTTAAACCAGCCAAATCCCGCTCTGCCATCCACCAGCTCAAGACCATAAATCTAGATTATGAACGTATAGAAACTAGCATGGCAACAAAATGGGGGATCAGTTTATATATAGATTAGAATATAGAATTGATCCCCCACTTTATAACCATATTATAATTTCTTATAAACAGTTGCGATATATATTCTTCTTCTACATATGCCCTGTCCTTTCAGGGCGTAGGTGATCATGGCTTTCCACATCTCCTTATCCCTGGTGGCTCTTAGCACGTTTCTCCTGTTAAACCAGCCAAATTCCGCTCTGCCATCCACCAGCTCACGACCATAAATCTAGATTATGAACGTATAGAAACTAGCATGGAAACAAAATGAGGGATCAGTTTATATATAGTTGATAATATAGAATTGATCCCCCACTTTATACCCACATTATAAATTCTTATAAACAGTTGCGAAATATATTCTTCTATGTGCCCTGTCCCTTCAGGACGTTGGCCATCATGGCTTTCTACGTGTCCCTATTCCTGATGGCTATTAGCACGCCTTCTCCTGTTACACCACCCAAACCCCGTTCCATCATCCACCTGATTAGTTCCTTCAAATATGTTATCCGTTGCTTTCCACTGTCTCTTTTTTCGCTCTATCTGGCCTGTTATTATCAGGTTCTCCAAGCCCTCCTTCCTCATTGTATGTCCCAGGAACTTTAGCTGTCTCTTCCTGATGCTCAGTATTAATTTCTTTTTTGTTTCCATCATTTCCAAGACCTCATCATTGCTCATATGCTCGATCCATGATATTCGCAGCATCCTTCTGTAGGACCACATTTCAAATGCTATGAACGCGCAGACAGGCACCAAAGATGAAAAATAAGACCGCCGGACGACGTACACAAACACGCATGATAAATAAAAGAAACCGTCGAACAGGAAATCTATAACGAAAAGAGAATTACTGTAAAATATATATCATCGAAGACACAGAGAGAAGGGGAGAGAGCTAGAGAGAGCGAGAGAGAAAGGGAGAGAGTATGGTCAACTTGTTGTTAAATCGTCTCAGAAGATATTTCTTTTAATCATTTCGCCCCAAGCAAAGCATTCCACTGTCACTGTTGCGCAGGGGGTTACATAGGGGGAAGTGATGAGAAAGAGAGGTTAGATATAGGAAATGTCAGAAGGAGGGTGATAGACGGGTAAGAATACTGAGGATGAGGGTTGGGTAGATGGGAAGAGTGTTTGAGAGAATGGATGCGAGTTAGTGTGTTAGGAGGTGTCTATTGACCTTACATTTAAACTCATAGAAGATTCTAGCTGTCGGGGAAGCAAGTATGCGGAAGTAAATTCCACAGTCGGGAAGTGCGAGAAAATAATCTGTTGGAGTAGAAATTGCGGTTACATTTCATCGGTTTCACTGTAAAAGGGTGGGACGTAGTTGCTAATCTAGTATCTCGTGCAAATTCGTACCTAGTGATTTAAGTTCATCGGAGCAGACACCGTGAAAGTATTTATAGAAGAGGCACAGGGAAGTCACGTCACGCCGGTGAGAGAGTGACTGCAGCCGGTCTGCCAAGTTGGTATCGATCACATTACAGATTCTCCATTGTATTTTTTTCAAGAACTCCGAGGAGAATAGCAGGGGCACCGGACCAAATGTGACAACAGTATTCATGGGCGGATGGAAGATATATATATGTGAAGGATAGATTCAGACGGGACAAACTTCAGGGGCCTTCACAGGCAACCGACTTTCATAGCAGTGGATTTAGCAATGGATTCGATATAGTCATTCCACTTGAGCTCCGCTGAGAGTGTGAGGCCAAGGAGGCGTAGTGCTTTACTCTCTGGGAGGCAAGCCTGTTCTATGCTAATATAACTCTTTCCAAAAATGTTCTCCAAACTGTTTTGACGGATGATAAATAAAATAAAACGTAGAACTGAAAATCTATAACGAAAATAGAATTACTGTAAATATATAGTATCTACTATAAAAAAAAAGTTAATTATTGTAATTATAGTGTTTTTTGTATTTTAAATAATAACTTCAATTCTATCTCAGCTGTCTTCATCTTCTTAAAGTAAAAAAGTACTTTCCATCCGTTGATTTTTATTTAATTTATCCAATCAACCGTTCATTTCTCGGTGTGAACAACATATGGAGTCGTATTTATATTATAATACGTTATTATCTACCTAGGTACCTACGTGTGTCACGCTTTTGCTTTAATGAATTAAATTAAATGCATTATATTTCCGGAGAAAAGTTCTTACGTACATATATATGAATAGACTAGCTAAATAGAGAGAGGGGAAGAGATAAAAAACTTACTGAGATAGATAGATAGATAGATAGATAGATAGATAGATAGATAGATAGATATGAAGAGATTAACATAGATAGATAGATAGATAGATAGATAGATAGATAGATAGATAGATATGAACAGATTGACATATATATATATATATAGAGAGAGAGAGAGAGAGAGATAAATAGATAATGAACTTATCAATATGGATAGATAAATAGGCAAAGAATGAGATATTAAGATATATATATATATATATATATATATATATATAGAGAGAGAGAGAGAGAGAGAGAGAGAGAGAGAGATTATAAATAAACTGAGATAGATAGATAGATAGATAGATAGATAGATAGATAGATAGATAGATAAAAAAATTCCGGCTTTAAATAACCTGTAAAATGGTGATAAACCGTAAAAAAAACCATCTGTTCTTTCACTTTTCGATTGTCTTCATATGGTTCTTTTTCCATATCCAATTAGTTGCAATCTTTCTCCGTCTCCCTCTCTCATTTCTTTGATGTCTGTCGATCGTTTTTCCTCGACATGCAGCTGACTGCACAGCGAGTTGCTTACCGAGTTTTAAATAAACGTGATTACTTAATTTAATGCAACCAAACTCCAAGACAGTGCCAATAAATAATCCTATTTCCTTCCACTTCAGTATTTGCTGAAAACGATTTTACCTTGAAAATATAAATATTTACTGTAGAGCGTAAACACAGAACTGATTGTCTAATACACAGTTCAGGGCGGATAGATTGAAGAATACGTGAGATAAATGCAAAAAGATATCGAATTACGATTTTCCCCTGAAGTGCTTTTTAAAAATACAACAATTTTAAGATATTATATTGGATAGACTACAATTAAGGGATTTCACAAATTTCAGAATTATTTGAATATGCCACCCACGTATAAACACACATAAAATGTACATATATATATATATATATATATATGCACACTTATTCATGTGTGTGTGTGTGTGTGTGTGTGTGTGTGTGTGTGTTTGAAAAAAGAGATGTAGATTAATATATATTTCTAAGCAGGGATAAATCAATAGTTATATAAGTAAATAAATAGATAATACCAGATTTAAATAGATAGAGAGAGAGACAGAAAAAGACAGATACATCAGTAGATATGAACATACTAAAGTAGATAGATAGATAGACAGACAGACAGACAGTTTTGAATACGTAAATATGAAAATTGAAATTAGATAGATAGATAGATAGATAGATAGATAGATAATGAACAGACTAATATAGATAATGGACAGTTTGAGATAGATAGATAGATAGATAGATAGATAGATAGATAGATAGATAGTGAACACACTGGGATAGATAGATAGATAGATAGATAGATAGATAGATAGATAGATAGATAGATATGAACAGAATTAGATAGATAGATAGATAGATAGATAGATAGATAGATGTGAACAGACTGAGAGAGAGATAGATAGATAGATAGATAGATAGATAGATAGATAGATAGATAGATAGATAGATGTGAACAGACTGAGATAGATAGATAGATAGATAGATAGATAGATAGATAGATAGATAGATAGATAGATAGATAGATAGATAGATAGATATGAACACACTGGGATAGATAGATAGATAGATAGATAGATAGATAGATAGATAGATAGATAGATAGATAGAAACACACTGGGATAGATAGATAGACAGATAGATAGATAGATAGATAGATAGATAGATAGATAGATAGATACGTACATACTTACATAATATGTACTTATTGAAACAGCAAAAAAAGCTAAAATATCTTTCTCTCCCTATATATATATATATATATATATATATAGGAAAGCGTTGATAAAGAGAGAGAGTGAGAGAGTGAAAGAGGTATACAGTTTACAGATACAGAGTGATAGATTGAGAGGAACATAACAGAAAAAAGCTTTATACTCATGTACATATGAAGATTAGCATGAACAGACTAAAATAGATTTATATAGATGTTAAGAAAGAAATGGACAGAAAATAAAATTTTCCTTTATTCTCGAGCATAGTTTATGCGTAAACTCAGGCGTTACTCTAGATTCGGGTATTCAGCTTGTTATAAGAAGAGTGTAGCACTTAATTCCTATCTGCAGTTGTTTGGATCAAGTGTACTATATCTACCCAACAAATATTTTAAAAGAAAGAATTTCAAAGGCAGCCATGTGCTTTTTTTATTTCATGTTATTTACAAAAGATGTAAGAATACACTGGGAAATGTTTACACTGAAGAGACAAGCTTCAAAACACAACCCGCGGGCATCAACAGAAAACATATATTGAAATTTTCTTATAAACAAATCTTAATGCACCTAAATCTTGCTTTGTTTAAAAAATTAATTAAAGTATATATATATATATATATATATATATATATATATATATTCAGGTAAAGAGGTCCCAAGGTTTTACGGTTTTAGGTTTCCTGGCATTTATTTTTTATAAACAGTGCTCAATACAATAAATATTGTAGAGCATATTATACATATTATATATTATTAAATCACTATCTATCTATCTATCTATCTATCTATCTATCTATCTATCTATCTATCTATCTCAGTAAGTTTTTTATCTCTTCCCCTCTCTCTATTTAGCTAGTCTATTCATATGTATGTACGTAAGAATTTTCATTATCTATTTATCTCTCTCTCTCTCTCTATATATATATATATATGTCAATCTGTTCATATCTATCTATCTATCTATCTATCTATCTATCTATCTATCTATCTATCTATCTATCTATGTTAATCTCTTCATATCTATCTATCTATCTATCTATCTATCTATCTATCTATCTATCTCAGTAAGTTTTTTATCTCTTCCCCTCTCTCTATTTAGCTAGTTTATTCATATGTATGAACGTAAGATCTTTTCTCCGGAAATATAATGCATTTAATTTAATTCATTAAAGCAAAAGCGTGACACACGTAGGTACCTAGGTAGATAATAACGTATTATAATATAAATACGACTCCATATGTTGTTCACACCGAGAAATGAACGGTTGATTGGATAAATTAAATAAAAATCAACGGATGGAAAGTACTTTTTTACTTTAAGAAGATGAAGACAGCAGAGATAGAATTGAAGTTATTATTTAAAATACAATAAAAACCTATTAAATATACGTAATGAAATAAATTTCTTATGTAGACATTGCAAAATATTTACCTTAGAATATGGATAAAAAACTTTATATTGATTAACAAGCTTAAGGAAAGTAATTGACGAGATACTAAAATAAAATAAGTAAATTGGTATATAATCTTTTTATGATAAATAAATAAATAGAAATTAGAAAGATGGGATCCTGGTAGCAGAAAGTAAATTAGGATATAAAATAAATTACTCAAAAGCCCCTTTAAGATTGAAAAATAATATAAAACGTTCTTTTCTTTCTCCATCTCTTCCATGTTTTCTATGAGAAGAGGTAAAGATATGGAGAAAGCAGAAAACACATTTTTGGTGCTAAAATAGGCCCATCGAAGGGAAGAAGATCAAGTGAGAAGCAATAAAAATAAAATGAAAAACAAAATAGGAAAACAAAATTAGGTTAAAAGCAGGTTGACACTTTGACCGGTAGGAAGGGGGGAAAAAAAGGAAAGAGGAAAGGGAGGGAAAGAAAAAAGAAGGAAAAAAATCAGTACGTGTTCCCTAGAAATTCCAAAGCGAATCTTCACTCTGATTAGTTAAAAGGAACACGCACACATAAATTGTATACCTTTCCACATGTATAAATATCAAAACGATGTTTTTTGTATTTAAATGTAAATCATTTTCACAACCAACATCCAACATTGCCTGATGACGAGATTCTATCTCGAAAGATAGAAATTTCCGTGTCGTAATGTACTTTTAATTCACACACACACACACACACACACACACACACACACACACACACACACACACACACACACACACACATATATATATATATATATATATATATATATCTAGCCGAGTGAGTATAGAATGAAGAGAGAAATTACACACCAAATTCCTCAAAAGTCTAACGATCAAAACGAAACATTCACTTAATTACCAATAACCCCAACCAACCCCCACGACAACGAACCAACCAAATATAAACAGAGAATGATTCCAAACCTTTATTTCCCCTGAGGAAGTGTTTAAATCCAAACACTGAAACAAACACATGATTGTAGGGAAGAGGACATATATAGAAGAAATTATGTACATGTTCTAAAACGTAATTTATAATATATATATATATATATATATATATATATATATATATATATTATTATTATTATTATTATTATTATTATTATTATTATTATTATTATTATTAAAAGCAATCGAGAAGGAATATTTTATTATTTTTTTAAAAAGTTTCCAGTATTCTTACATGTTCCTTTTTTGTTAGAGGTAAAAAATGAAAAAGAGCTCTATAATTTTTGACTTTCCAAGCGTTTTCAGCCACTTCACTGGCCATTTGAAAATTTGTTACATTTTGCTGATGTTGATATTTTATATCCAAGTGAAGTTGGTGAAAAGACTTGGAAAGTGAAAAATTAAGGAACGGTTTTAGATTCCGAGTTCGAATTCCAGCCGAATTCCTTGTATTCAATTACGCGCAAATACCCTTGGGAAAGGTATTAATCCGTCTATTCCTTCCAGTTATGGGTTAAATAACAGGACAGATTGGGTTCTATAGCCTTGGTCAGCAACCAGTCTACCGCAGAAAACAATGGCAACCTACTGCGGGATAAACTTCTGCCCAGTCAGTTATGTCTCTTTCGAGACATGATCGCCCAAGCGTGTATCACGTATGGCACTTAACTGACTAACTGATCTCCAGCAAAAAGAAAACATGTAAGAATGCAGTAAAAATTGCATAAAATAAAAAATTATTAAAATCTTCCTTGTCGGTCGTATTTAACGAAACATTTAAAAATATTACTGTTCAAATATATATATATATATATATATATATCATTTTCTCTCTTAATTAAATTACATTTTATTGCACTTTCTCCACCGTCACGGTTTCATTCAATCTCCGTAACCCCTTGAGTTTGAGTGGCTTTATCACCTTGTTTAGATGAAAAGTATGAAAAATATATAAAGTAATTTCTAGATAAATAATATTCTTGAACATTAAAGAAAATCTTTGAAAATAAAAGTTATAGTGTGTCCTAGAACTGCTAAGACACATTTTTTATTATCGTTTAAACGGATTTCGCAATCATCCCTTCGTTCTCAAAGAATTATTCAAAAGACCGTTTTGTAGTTAAAATCATGTCTGCTGTAAATTTTGCTTTATTTTCGCTGATTTGATGTTTAAAGATCAAGCAAACATTCTAAAAAGGAATTACTGACTCTGTGACTATTTACTTACTGATTCTTTTAGCAAGTTCTGGAATAGTGAAATTTAATCATTGGAAAATCCTGCAACAGACGACAATTACAGCTGTATCGGGACAAATTGCACCAAATCATGGAAATCAATCCGCGTTTGTCTCGACAAAACTCACTCAGCAGGCTAATTGCTACTCTGTCCTGCGCCATTTTGGGACAATCAGCAATGTCTGTAAAATCGAAAATTGTATCCCACATTCAATAACAGATTAATGTCTTGAAAAATGCATGTCTTTGATTTCTTTCAATGCCTAGCGGGACATTATCCTTTCATGTTATAATGAACAGCGACTGAACATGAAAAAAGATTTTATCAAAGATTTATATATATATGTGTGTGTACTTCCTACGTAACAATGAAAAACAACAATTTTTTAAAAAATATTTTGTTTCGAGGCAAATTCCGAGCAACGATTTCGATCAAAATAAAAACAAAATATTTCTGTTACAAATTTGTAAAGAATTTTCATCTAAATTTTCTTTTTTATATAATTTATTTGAATGCTAGTCTATCCCCTCCCAGATAAAGAAGAGACTTGATGTAACAGAAATATTGTTCAACAGCAGAGTGCTGAAAATTCTATGGACGCTACCTTTTAGTAACCTTTTGAGACAAAAATGCAAGCGAAAAGGTATGATAAAGTGACAGCTAAAATTCCTAGGGTACATAATGAGGAAAGAGGGCTTGGAAAATTTGATACTCACAGGGCAGATTGAAAGAGAGACACAGGAATATAACCTGTCACCTACTTAAGTAAATAGATGAGGGACAGGGTTTAGGAAAGATAGCAAAAAGACAAAATTTTTAAAGAGAAACAAAAGAGGAGAAATTGTGAAGAGCCATGATCGCTAAAATTTCTGGTTTCCGTTAATGACTTATTCTTCTTTTATGAGATCCTATGGTTTTTCACACCTTCTAGTTCTTTCTTGCTTGTCGATTTAACACCAATTTATTATTACTTATTACTCCTGGTGTGCGATGTGGTGCAGTGGATATCGCCTCGGGACGACAAATCGGGGTACCGGGTTCGAATTTTAGTTGAATTCGTTGCATTCACTTACGCACAATACCCTTGGGAAAGGTATTAGTTAGACCAACCAAATACAGACGACAATTCTACTCCTTCAGCTTCTTTTCACGCACTTCCCGCCTGTGGAATACCCTTCCTTATTCTTGCTTTCCTAGCGGTTACAACCTCCAGGAGTTTAAATGCAAGGTCAGTACTCATCTCTTAACTACTTGACCCTACTTCTTTCCACACCGTCCTGTAGATCCTTTCCTTTCTCTCCACCTTCGTAACTGTCATCACACCTGTATTCCCATCCTCCTCTTGCTTCTTTCAAACTGGTTCGTCACTCTCCTCTAATCCTTTACTCTTATGTAGCCCCCTGCACATCAGTGGCGTTACCGCCTTGCTCGGGGTGATATGATTATAAAAAACAGAAGAAAAATTAATCCGTCTCAGTTATGGTTTAAATAATAGGACAGATTGGGTTCTATAGCCTTGGTTGGCAACCAGTCTACCACAGAAAGCAATGGCAACCTACTGCGGGATCATCTTCTGCCCAGTCAGTCATGTCTCTTTCGAGACATAATTACCCATGGCGTGTATCATGTATGGCATTTAACTAACTGACTGAATATAATAGTTGGAAATAAATAGTTGATTAAGGCTTCTACTGGGCATAAAGTGAGGGACTAATTTTATATTGTTATGAAGTAATAAACTGATCCCCCACTAAGTACTACTTAATAATATAATACATTTCTTCCCCTTCTCGCTATGAGTCAAATAACAAGAAAGATTGGGTTCTATAGACTTGGCTAGCAACCAGCATACCGCAGAAATCAATGGCATCCTATTTCGGGATAATATTCTGCTCAGTTAGAGACATGATCGCCCAAAGCGTGTATCACGTATGGTAATTAACTGACTGATTACTACTTATTGAACCATATTGAACCACGGATTCCTGTATGTTTACCGGTTAAGCAACATCTAGCTTAGTTAGTTCCTTGATTAGTGACCTCTTTGGGAATTCCAGCTTTTGTAAGTTTGGATGTGTTGGTGGTACAATAAATAATGTCTTGGAATTGTTCATCGGAAATCTAATCTACTTCCAGTTTGGTTAATGATATTCACTTACGCGCAAATACCCTTGGGAAGGTTATGAATCAACCTCCCCCCCCCCCAGTTAGAGGTAAATTAGTAAAACTTAAATTATTAAATTATCATTATCTTCAGAAAAATTTTTACAAATAAAATATTTTATGAATTTACATAAAATTCAAAATGTTAAAAATACAAATCAGCCAATCAATGTATCTGAGAAAATAATTTTTACATGGTGAACTCTTCCAAAATGTCCATAGCCAACACGGAAAATGTGGGCTCAGCAACACACGTGAAAATGCAAAGGGTTGATAAAGCGTAGAAAACAGGTCCCTATCATCATGGCCGTATCTGACTACCGGGCCCACCGGGCACGGGTCCGGGCCGATCCGTGCAATCATAGTGAAAATCCGGGCAAGGAAAAATGTCTTCGTCAGAAATCAAACTAAACAATTCACGAAGAAAGAAAGAAAGAAAGAAAGAAAGAAAGAAAGAAAGAAAGAAAGAAAAACGAAGAAGACATCCGAATGAACGCAGTAAAAATCTGTTTTAGGAGAAAAGACTGGTTATACTTAGAAAGTCCGAACCCGATTTCCTGCTTTCGTTCACGTTCTGTGCCTAATTTCCATTGGAATAGCCGAAAGAATCCGCAAAAATCATAGTTTCTGGAAACGGATGACACTGATGACGTCATCACATTGTCAACTAATAAATCCGGGCAATTTTCTCTGTGCCCGTGTTTCTTTAGCATCAGCTACGGCCCTACCTATCATTATAATTTTATACTTATTTTAAGCATTTTAAACACATTTTAAAACATCGTTTCATGTTGATTAATTAAATTTTATTTAATACGGTTTACTTTTATTTTATAATATCATCGAATATTTTAATGTGTTTTTCTTTTTTGTTGTTTTAGCGATGCAGAATGGTTTCATTTTTGCAGTATCTACTAAGATGTCTTCAGCTAATAGTGGTATTTTTGGGTTGCAAGGATCTATATGTGCAGCCCCTTCGAGAAAAAAAAAACATTCTATAGGTTTTCATTGAAGCACGTATTCCTCGTGAAATAATTTTGTACCGATCGAAAAAGTTAACAATCGGAAAAACTGAATATAAGTGAATTAGTTCGAACAGCTAAGATCCAAACCGTTTCCCACTGTTATCCATGCTGCTTGTAAATTTGCATTTTGATAGATTACATGATTTTTCCTTTTATCCACTAAATACACTGCGACTGCTGTTGAAAAATAAAAACAACGAAAGTGGGATGAAAGGTTCATTGAGAGTGATGCCAGAGCTATGAAATCTTGCACGCGTTAATTTCCATTCTTTTTTATTTATAAACTAGCAGTATAGCCCAGCGTTGCTCGGGTGTAATGAAAGCTTTAAAACTAATCCATGGTTCTGGAGCTCAGACTCTTTGATCGTTAACACGAAAGACTAAAAGCAATAGTTGTTTCCAGTTAAAGCGAAGATGTAGATTGAAAGAAAAATGAATGGATGTAAATCAATCAAAATTTCCGGTATTGATGTCAAATAGGTTTTCCGTCGCAAACTGAATTTTGAAGGCTAAATACGTCCTCTGAGTAAATGGTATCATGGCTGAAACTAATAACTACAATTATACCTACTTAGAGCAAAACCTGAAGTAAAAACCAAAATAAAAAGGGCTGAAAACCTTATTTGGATCAGACCCGATAGGATATCGGGATATCGATTTCCAATATCAGCCTCAAGTAAGTCATCCAAGGATAAACTAACCGAAGTAACTCCATAAAAACTTATTGTACCCATCGGGGTAAAGAAAATGGGCCATATTGATGGCTGAATATCGGTTTTTGATAGGATTCGATAGAATCTTGAGGGTATCGATTTCCGATATCGGGGAAAATGAGTCGTCTGAGATCTACTTATGTTTCAGACTAAAACTATAATTTTACTAAGTTAGAGCAAATTCTACAGCAAAAGCCACGATAAAAGAGCTGAAATCCTGATCTTGATCAGACCTTATCGGATATCGGGGTATCGATTTCCGAAATCAGGGGAAATCGGGAAAAATAAGTAGTCCATGACCTGACCGGAACCCTAACAAATATTTGTGTAAAGTTTGGTGAGAAACGGTTAGAATTTGTGGATTTTATAAAAGACATACAGACAGATAAACAGACACACACACAAGCATCTTACCTTTTATATATATATATATATATGTATTGTTTCTTTTAAACTACGAGGATGGGTTAAAAAGTTCAAAGACTAATTATGAAGATCTGATGTTATAGCTTGAGTTTTGTTTAACGGCATATCAACACCTCTGTGGGTTATTTAATGCAAATAAGGTAGGGTCTTATGGTATGTTTTTTAATATTCGATTACAGTTAGAACGTTGATTTAATAAGTTTTTAGTGAAAATGTTTTCTTTTTCATCTTTTTGTTTTAGAAAACTGAAAATGCCTTCTAGTTTTGTATCCAAAAACGTTTTGCTGAGAATAATTTTTTTCCTTCAAAAATGGTTATCATTCTTCTTCAAAATGTACTGTTGGTAATATTTTTCCTTCAAAAATGTATATTTTTCCTTCAAAAATGTATATTTTTCCTTCAAAAATGTATATTTTTCTATAAAGTCTATTTTTATGTATATATTTCTATAAAAGCTATTTTCATAATTTCATAGTGTTTTGACCCCAGTTTGGGAGTTAACTATTTGCCCATAGCTGGGACCCTAACAGGTGCTACCACTCCGGGTCAGGGTGGACCTGGGAACAACAGCAATTAAAAGGTGGTTTCATGCTCCTCACAACTTCTCAATCAGAGGCCTTGCTGCCGGATGCAGTTTACCGTCATGCCCAGGACCAATGATGTTAGAGCTGTAAAATCTTTCATGCATTAATTTCAGCTCTTATTATTATTATTATTATTATTATTATTATTATTATTAGAAACTTAAAATTGGATCTCGATGATTTTTCATGAAAAGTAATATTTTATTTAGAAAAGTTAGTAAAAACATAAAACTATCTTTATGGCTGCATCTGTTATTTTTCTTTCTTCTTTTATGCTCCCTGTCCTTTCAGGACGTAGGCGATCTCCCGTAGGCGATCTTCCACATTTCCCTATCCCTGGTGGCTCTTGTCACGCTTTCTCCTGTTACACCACCAAAACCCCGCTCTACCATCCACTAGCTCAAGACCATGAATCTAGAATATAGAAATTAACATGGCCACAAAATGAGGGATCAGTTTATATATTGATTATAATATAGAATTGAGCCCCCATTTTCTATTCACATTATAATTTCTTATGAACAGTTGGCATATATATTCTTCTTCTTTCAGGACGTAGGCAAACCACGTTTCCACGTTTCCTGATGGCTCTTGACTCACTTTCTCCTGTTACACCACACAACCCACCTTCTGTCATCCACCTGCTGAAGCCCTTCAAATTCGCTATCTTCCTCTGTCTCTTTTTCCCTCTATCTGACTTGTCAGTATCAGGTTCTCCAAGTCCTCCTTCCTCATTGCATTCCTAGGAACTTCAGTTGTCTCTTCCTGATGCTCACTATTAATTTTCTTTTCGTTGCCATTCTTTCCAAAATCCCATCATTGCTCAAATGTTCGGTCCATGATTTCCGCAGTATCCTTCTGTAAAACCACATTTCCGCTGCTTCAAGTTTTGTCCTCATTTTCGATGATATTGTCCAGCATTCACTGCCGTTTTGATAAACTGACACCACATAGCAATCTAGCACTTTCTTCTTTGTTTCTAGTGAAATTTTCCTATGTCTTAGTACTTTACTCAACTTCTGGAACGCGTCCTTCGCCATGCCAATTCGCCTTCGGATCTCTGTATCGCACTTTCCATCTCCTGTTAGAACACTTCCTATGTATTTAAAATTTTGTACTTGCTTTATTTTTGTATCTCCCACTTTTATTTGGCATTTTGGGTTACTCTTTTTATGGGTCAACTCTTGGATAGCCTTAACAAATGCTCTTTTTGAATGCACTCCAAAAATAACTTTTTTTATCTTCTGTCTTTGAAGCAGCTATTAACACGTGACAAGATGCCTTTTAACATCTCTGGGATTCAACTCATACGCCATTCAATGTCCTTGCATTTGAATCATTGCTAATGCTTTCAAAGATTTCGAAACTTTTGTGTGATCGACTCGTAATGATTCTGCAAGCTTAGCGTGTGCCCGACACGAGCCTTCATATACTAATGTCCCCAATTGCTTGGCATTAAACGTTTTCAGTGCGCCAAACCGTTCATTCTCTCAACATCAAAATCATTATTTTTGAAGCGTCCAAAACAATATCTGCATTATGTTTCCAACAGAGTATGGTCGCCGTAAGTTTCAACAAGAATTCTGTGCTCTTCTGCTGCAGGTTTCTTTTAAAGAAAGTAGTGCAATAAAATTCCCCGTAAATACACTTTCTTTGGCACGAAATCCAACATGTTTAACACTATGAAAAACAATGTTGATTGCATTTCAGCAAAATGACATACACTGAATATCAAGATGGCTATATTACTTCCTTAATGATGTATTATCATCTGAAAGTACACGCAGTTCTGGGAATGCCATCCCTTAGAAAACAGCGAGAACTTAATCAAGGTCTTAATAATAAATACATTGTGTTTTTCTAGGTACGATGATCGGCTGAAAAGTCCGTAAGTTTGCTCCCAAAATGTGACGCCAGAGCTGTTAAATTTCACAAAACGATGGTTAAAAGCCCCTTTGACCAAGGATAGTTTATGAGACTTACAGAAGACCATCTTTTGAAGTTCGTAGACTGCCGTTACATAATCGCAAACAACGAACTGCAACAATTGACAAAGACGACATCATTGGGGACTTTTAACAAAACAAAAGGAAAATGGATGACATATCTAACACGAAGAGTGAATGTCATAATCAAGATGTTGACCTTCCAAACAAACTTCAAACAAGAAGTTTGAAAAGGCCCAAATCAATAGTGTATAACAGTGCTTCTCAAACTATCTGATGTGGCTGACCGGTAGTTTTTGTTTAATGTGCCAGGGACCGGCAAGCAAGGCAAGCAAATCCCGCTGAGTAAGAGGTGGGGACTGTGAACCCCGGATATTTTTTTTATCGTTGTAGCGTAGTGGATATCGACACGGAACGAGAAATCGGAGAGCCGAGTTCGAATTCCAGTTGAATTCCTTGCATTCACTTAAGCGCGAACATCCTTGGGAAAGGTATTAATCCGTCTATTCCTTCCAGTTATGGATTAAATAACAGGACAGATTGGGTTCTATAGGCATGATCGGCAACCAGTTAACCGCAGAAAGCAATGGCAACTTACTGCGGGATAATCTTCTGCCCAGTCAGTCATGTCTCTTTCGAGACATGATCGCCCAAGCGTGTTTCACGTATGGCACTTAACTGACTGACTGACTATTTCAGGGACATTTTGATACTATCTAATAAACATGAGGACATGATATCTTGTTCATTCAAAGGGCAGTCATAATTGACGTAACAAGTCTTCCCAGTGTGCCATTGACAGGACCCTATTTGTACTATATTAGTTATGGTCACTTGTTTCGAGGGTATATATTTTTAAAAATCCAGAAAAATATTTAAAGTTAATATTAATACTTCCTAAGCAATTTGAATTTAATAAAATTCATTAATCTTCTAAAAATAGACAAACAGTAAAACAAAATGTTAATTTTAATTAGTTTAACACGTATTTAAAATATATGATATGTACATATCATGGATATATGAATGGAACAATGTCTGATGCGTATTCAGTTCCCTGTTTTGCTGTTTATTATATCGCATTAGTTAGTTGGAAAGCAGTAACTTTTAACATGATTGAGGAAATGAACAATGTAGCCATAAAAATATAAAACTAAAAAGAAATGAAAAAACAACGAACACGAGCCAAATATCCTGGCAGTCTCTCGTGGCATGGAGTTTTACTATTGTTTCTTTCGTTGCTGGAAAATCTTCGCGTCCCTGCGGATGATGGTTTCGCCTTCCCGTGACGGTACGCGTGCCACACTTTGAGTAGCACTGGTGTATAATGTGATAAAATATAGTCAAGATGAGGATCCTATTTTCCAGGAATATTATTTCTGAGAAAGATTTTATGTATTATACTTGACAGAATTGTTGTTCGGTTAATGAATGTCGAATATATCCTTATAAGGTAAAATACTTATATTATCATGAGACTTTTTAGTAGCTTTAGATTGTATGTTGTATAATATTTGTGTAATATCTAGATTTATCTGCTTTCATTTTATAATAAAGCTACTGTAAAGCCGCAATCTGTGTGGACTTTAAGTTCGCTTCTGTGGAGGGTGAATTGGGTTGCCGGCCCCAAACTAAATGGAACTCTGATCTAGCTTTAAAAACAGCAAAAATAATTTTGAAAAATAAGTTTGAATTCCTCAACTCACTCCTTGAAACTTCAAAACCTGACTTTGACTCTGTTTTGGGCTGTAAGTTTAATTCCGTTCAAAAAACTGAAAATCGTTTCGGGCAGAAAATTGAATTCTTCAAATCACAATCTCTGCAAATTTTCAAAATCTAACGTCACAAATTCTTATACATAATCTTACATTATCTCTGATTCCTTGAAATTTTGAAAAAGTAAAATTGATTTTCATTAATTCACAAAATATTTGTATATTGCTTTAAACTGAATGTAAATTAAATACTAAAGAAATTATTTTTTATTTTCAATTATTTTAATATTTCAATTTTTAACTTCTTCAATCATCGAGACAAAATGTTTAATTATAAACGTTCAAGTATCAGAAAAAAGGCATATTTTTAATCCAAGGATCATCCTGGTTCCAAGAACGTCTAATATGTCTGTATACAGTAAGTTCGAGGAATTTCAGACACACGAACTGCCAGACCGAATTTGCCGTTTATTTTTAGATGTTAAATGTTTGAGATGTGATGATCGAATTGCGCTCAGTTTCGATGAATGGCAAGTTAATCAACAAGAAAGAGTAGTTCTTGTGCGACCAATGTTATATATATATATATATATATATATATATATATATATATATATGCTAGCAGTATACTTGCTCGGGTGTAATGAAAGCTTTAAAACTAATCCATGGTCCTGGAGCTCAGACTCTTAGGACGTTGGCACGAAAAACTAAAAAGCAATAGTTGTTTCCAGTTAAAGCAAAACCGTAGATTGAATAAAAAAAATCAATGGATGTAAGTCAAATTTTGATTTCCTGGTATCGATATCAAATAAGTTTTTCGTCGTAAACTGAATTTTGAAGTCCTCTAAGAAAGTGGTATCATTGTTGAGACTAAGAACTACAATTATACCTACTTAGAGCCAAACCCGAAGCAAAAACTTAAATAAAAGGGCTGAAAAAAATACAGACATACAGGCAGATAAACAGACACACACACAAACATCTTGCCTTTATATATATATATATATATATATATATATATATATATATATATATTATCGATTTTCTGCACTATTGTAAGAACCCCAACCTTGAAACTTCTGAATATCGATTCTTATATCTTTGCCTATCGGTGTATCAAATTTGATTAAAATCGGACCTCTTCTTCCGTAACCCGATTTTTTCGATTATCGATATTTTTCGGGGGTACCTCGTCACAAAACCTAGCTAAGAACACTCGCAGACACTTATAATACAACTGTTTAAATTTTGAAGAAAATCGGTTCAGCCGTTTCGGACTCTATATGTAACGGATACACACACACACACACACACACACAAAGTTTCATTTCTAAGTAAGTTTATATAAGAAAGAGGAAAAAAGTGAGAACGAATGGTAGACAGAGTGGAAGGAGAAACATTGGGAGAGAGAGAGGAAGAGAATAAAAGAAAGATGTGTTCTATATAGAAAACATTTTTCAGCGTAAGAGCCTTTCAAATCAACCTTTCAAAACCATCTCCCTTTTTGAAGCGGCAGAAACGTTATTGATTAAAATCCACAGAGCAGGACAGCCGTGTTTTCTGTTCGTTTTCTATTCAGTGCAGCGATCCAGTTTTGCCGATTGAATGAATGTCAGTCTGAATTCCGGAAATATACTTACCTCAGATCAAGTGAAGACAACTCTTCTCTTCCATTTAGCCTTTCGAGACGGCAGGCCGGGAACAGCTGACGACAAACGCATTTTCTAAACAGCATCGTATATATTTCCCAATTTGGTTTTCGTTCGTTGTTCTTATTGTTTTTTTTGTTTAGATTTTACACAGCTTTTTATTTGTCTTTTTCGATTTTGCATACTCTACTTGATCAAAGGTTTTTTTTCTCTCACGTACCGTTTCGTCCAACACTGCTATGCTGCTCGTCAGAATCCATCATGTATGTTTATAAATCTACCATTCATTTACGGGATTGAATACTGTTGCCATATCTGGTCTGGTGCTTCTGCTATTTATCTCGAAAAAAACCCAAAAAATGACCTGCAATATAATCAATCCTGACATAGTATCTCGACTTCATTCACTTTCTCACCGACGTTAAGTGGCTTCCCTCTGTCTTTTCTACAAGTGTTTTCATGCCAACTGCTCTAACGAGCTTTTTTTTTTCTATGATGACCCGACAATATAAATTTAAGCGCACTATTAGATTGGCATCTAGGTCCCACCCTTTTACCATTGAAATAGTTAAATGTAACCACTATTTCTTTTTTTTTTTTTTTTATCATTTTTTTACCAAGCAAGGCATTCCACTGCCACTATTGCGCTTGGGGCTACATAGGGGAAGTAAATAGGAAGAGTGATTAGATATAGGAAATGTCAGAAGTGGGGTGATAGATAGTTGGGTGGGGGGAAGAGTGTTTGAAAGAATGGAAGTTAGTTTGCTAGGACGTGTCTATTGACCTTACATTTAAACTCCTAGAGATTATAGCCGTCGGGGAAGCAGTCATGTGGAAGAGAATTCCACAGTCGTGAAGTGCGAGGAAAGAAACTGTTGGAGTAGAAGTTACGGTTGCATTTTATCGGTTTCACTGTAAAAGGGTGGGATCTAGTTGCTAATCTAGTATCTCGTGCAAATTCGAACCTAGGAGGCACCAGTGATCTAAGTTCATCAGAGCAGAAGCCGTGTAAGTATTTATAGAAGAGACACAGGTAAGCCATGTCACGCCGGTGAGAGAGAGACTGCAGGCAGTCGTCTAAGTCAGTATCGATCACATTACAGACCCTCTGCTGTACCTTGTCTAGAAGCCCAAGGAGAATAGCAGGGGCACCCGACCAGAGATGGCAACAGTATCCAATGCACGGGCAGATGGTAGATTTATAAATGTGCAGGATAGATTCAGACGGAAAAAACCTCCGGGCCCTGCACAGAGAACCGACTTTCATAGCAGCGGATTTAGCAATGGATTCGATATAGTCATTCCACTTGAGGTCCGCTGAGAGTGTGAGTAACAAGGAGGCGTAGTGTTTTACTCTCTGGGAGGCAAGCCTGGTCCATGCTCATGGGAGGTAGTTCTACTCTAAGTTTCTTTTCTCGCACTTCCCGCCTGAGGAATATCCTAGCGTTTACTGCTTCTCCAAAAATTTAAATGTAATGTTTATTGCCATCTTCTGTATCCAGAAATCCCGTTTAGCTTTTATCCTTTTCTCACGACCAACAATATTTACTCTTACTGTAAACCTCCGTGCGCACTAGTGGTCCTTCCATGCTTGATTAGGGTGAAATGATTGTAAAAATATGGTATAAAATAAATAGATATCATAGAAGAAAAGGCAAGACAATCTGTGTTTTTCACATAATCGATATAGTGTTTATTATTAGATGAGATGGATGAAGATCGATCCTTTCAATTGGTAAACTATTTCTGTGAACTGTTTTAGATAGATAGTCTTGGCTAGCAACCAGTCTACCGCAGAAAGCAATGGCAACCTACTGGCGAGATAATCTTCTGCCCAGTCAGTCATGTCTCTTTCGAGACATGATCGTCCAAGCGTGTATCACGTATGGCACTTAACTGACTGACTGAATATAATAGTCAAGAACATGATTAAGGTTTCTACTGGGCATAAAGTGGGGGATCGGTTTTCTACTGTTATGAAGTAATAAACTGATCCCCCACTAATTACACATAATATAAAATTGTAATATAATCTATCACTTCTCCCTCCAGCTGTGGGTCAAATAAAAGGACAGATTGGTTTCTATAGCCTTGACTGGCAAAGCGTGTTTCACGTATGGCACTTAACTAACTGATTGACTGACATCATGAAGCAACTGAAATATGGTTCTACACAAGGATGCTGCGAATATCATGGACCGAGCATGTGAGCGATGATGAGGTTTTGAAAAGGACGGAAACTAAAATGAATTTGATACTGACCATCAGGAAGAGACATCTGAAGTTCTTGAGACATGCAATGAGGAGGGAGGGCTTGGAGAACCTGATGCTAACAGGCAAGATAGAGAGAAAAAGAGAAAGAGGAAAGCAGCTGATAATGTATTTGAAGGACTTGATCAGGGTGGAATGGTGAAACAGGAAGAAAACATGCTAAGTGCCAACAGGGATAGGGAGACGTGGAAAGTCATGATCGTCTACGTCCTGAAGGGACAGGGCACATAGAAGAAGAATGTATATGCCAACTGTTTATAAGAAATTATAATGTGGAGATAAAATGGGGGATCAATTCTATATTACAATCAATATATATAAACTGATCCCTCATTTTTTGGCCATGATAGTTTCTATACATTTATATTCTAGATTTATGATCTTGAGCTGGTGGATGGCAGAGTGGGGTTTGGGTGATGTAACAGGAGAAAGCGTGCTAAGAGCCACTAGGGATAGGGAGACGTAGAAAGCTATGATCGCCTACGTCCTGAAAGGACAGGGCACGTAGAAGAAGAAGAATATCCATTTTAGATGTTGCTATTAGAAGTTCTCAAGGAATGTTCTTTCTATTATTTGGCGCAATTCTTTGTTCGTAATCCTTCAGAGCGAAAGATGTGAGTCGGCCAGTGTATCAAATAGACAAGTCAAAAGCAAAATGGGAAACAATGAACCTTGTCAATGAAAGATGGAATTAATATATTGAATGAAATCATCAAGGAGCGTATGAAATGAACGACGGAAGCAAAAGAATAAAATAAAAAGAAAGATATCAAATAAATAAAATGGGGATAGAATAAAATAAAGGAAACGCCGAAAAAAAACGAATTGGAGTGAATGAAAAAGAAATAAATATATTGAATGAAAGATGAAAATTAAAAAAGAAAAAAAAAAAGAAAGGGTAAATATCCGGAGGAACAAAAATACTGGATGGGATGAATGAAACAAGGTAAAGAATGAATGAATTATGCCAACAAAGAAATATCTTAAATGAAAAATGGAGGTGAATGAAGTAGAGAATTAACAGTACAAAAGTAAATTTAAATGAAATGAAATAAAAAAAAAGCAGGCGAGATATAATTAATGAAAGACAGAATGAAAATAATTTTTGCGAATTGAAGAAGGAAAATATATTGAACGAAAAATGGAAGCGAATGAAGGGGAAAAATAATAGAATGAAACAAATTTTAGGTAGATCGAATGAAAATAGTAGGCTTGATAGAATGAATGAAAAACAATATTGAAATAATGAATTCTGCGAATTAAAGGAGAAAATATCTTAGATGAAAGATAAAAGCGAATGAAAGACAGAAGAAATAGAACGAAAGAAAATTTAAGTAGATCGAATGAAAATAATAAACTGGCGAGAATGAATGAAAAACAATATTGAAATAATGAATTCTGCGAATTAAAGGAAAAAATATCTTAAGTGAAAGATGAACGCGAATGAAGGACAGAAGTTATAGAATGAAAAATGTAAGTAGATCGAATGAAAAAAAGCAGGTTAGATAGAATGAATGAAAATAGAATAGAAATAATCAATTCTACGAATTAAAGAAGAAAATATCTTCAATGAAAGATGAAAGCGAATGAAGGACAGAAGTTATAGAACGAAAGAAAATTAGATCGAATGAAAATAATAAGCTGGCGAGAATGAATGAAAAACAGAATTGAAATAATGGATTCTGCCAATTAAATAAGAAAATATCTTAAATCAAAGATGAGAGCGAATGACGGGGAAAATTAACGGAATCAAATAAAATTTTTAAGTAGATCGATTGAAAAAAATATTTGGGCAGAACAAATTAAAAATATATGGAAATAATCAATTCCATGAATTAAAGAAGAAAAATATCTTAAATGAAAAATGGAATGAAAGACAAAAATAACAGAAAAATAAAATTTTAGTAATCGGATGAATTATAACAGACTGAATTAAATGAATGAAAAAAACAGAAAGACAACATTGTATGATAGAAACGAAAGAAGGAACGAATAGAGTAAATGAAAGCTGGGATGAGATATATTAAGCAAATAAGTAAAAAAAATAAGATGAAGGAAAGGTTACAGCCCATACAAGTTTTAATTATAACCGAATAAATATATAAAATTAGGATGTTTTTTAGGTCCCACCCTTTTAATGTGAAACCAATAAATTGTAAACGCAAATTCTATTCCAGCAGCTTCTTTTCTCGCACTCCCTGCCAGTGGAATTCTCTTCCGCATACTTGCTTTCTTGACAGTTACAATCTCCAAGAATTTAAATGTAAAGTCAATAGTCATCTTCTGTCTCACTAACTTACATCCTCTCTCTCATGCTTTTCTACATCCACCCCACTCTCATCGGTACTCTCTTCCCTCTCCTACTCTCTTCCTGACACCCCCTGCATCTTCTCACTCCTCATTACATTCCTCATATGTAACCCCCTGCACAACAGTGGCAGTAAAATGCCCTGCTTGCGGCGACACGATTATAAAAAAAATCATTTCACCCCAAGCAAGGCATTCCACTGCCACTATTGTGCAGGGGGTTACATAGAGGAAAACGCTGAGAAAGAGTGGTTAGTTATAGGAAATGTGGGGAGGAGGGTAACAGACGGATGAGGATACCGAAGGTGGGGATAGGTAGATGGGAAGAGAGTTTGAGAGAATGGATGCGAGTTAGTGTGATAAGAGGTGTCTATTGACCTTACATTTAAATTCCTGGAGATTGTAGCTGTCGGGGAAGCAAGTATATGGAAGGGAATTCCACAGGCGGGAAGTGCGAGAAAAGAAGCTGTTAGAGTAGAAATTGCGGTTACATTTTATTTGTTTTACTGTAAAACGGTGGGACCTAGTTGCTAATCTAGTATCTCGTGCAAATTCATACCAGCGATCTAAATTCATCGGAGCAGAAGCCGTGAAAATATTTATTGAAGAGGCACAGGGAAGCCACATCACGCCGGTTAGAGAGTGACTACAGCCGGGCTGCCAAGTCGGTATCAATCACATTACAAATTCTCCGTTTTATTTTGTCAGGAACCCCGAGGAGAATAGCAGGGGCACCCGACCAGATGTGTCAGGACAACGAAAAACAAATAAAACGAATTATGACTTTTGAAATAAAATTACCAAACATTATAAATACGGAAATAAAACTAGCTAGCAATAAACAAAAAGAAAATAAAGAAATAAAAGAAAAATTCGTAATTAAATCGAATTTGTTTTTATCATTAAAACAAAACCCTTTTTATATTTTTATCATTTTAAATTCATTTTTTCCTGAAACGAATTTTATCTCGAATTTGCAGCTGTCAGCGCAACGTGTACAAAGATAAATATGAAATGGATTAAACAAAAAAAAAAAAAACTATATGAATAAATATATATGTCGACTGCAAGATAAATCAATTTTGTCTGTCACGAGAGTCTGATATCTGTCCATAAGTCATCAATAGAAAATACAAGACACATCTCGATGGGGACATTAACAACACTGGTATTCACACTTCCAATAATGATAGTAAATTAATGGAGCGAAAAAACAACATCTAAAAATGATAAAGCTTCGAGAATTCTATACGCTGGTGAGTCGAACTAGTAGACATTGGCTGAAAATTTATTTGCATTGTATAAAATTTCGAAAGCGTATTAACTCGTCCTAGGACTTCTTAATTAAAACCTCGTCCCAGGACTTCTTAATTAAAACCTCGTCCTAGGACTTCTTAATTAAAACCTCGTCCTAGGACTTCTTAATTAAAACCTCGTCCTAGGACTTATTAAATTAAAACCTCGTCACAGGACTTCTTAATTAAAACCTCGTCCTAGGACTTCTTAATTAAAACCTCGTCCTAGGACTTCTTAATTAAAACCTCGTCCTAGGACTTCTTAATTAAAACCTCGTCCCAGGACTTCTTAATTAAAACCTAGTCCTAGGACTTCTTAATTAAAACCTCGTCCTAGGACTTCTTGATTAAAACCTCGTCCTGGGACTTCTTAATTAAAACCTCGTCCTAGGACTTCTTAATTAAAACCTCGTCCCAGGACTTCTTAATTAAAACCTCGTACTAGGACTTCTTAATTGTCCTAGGTTACAGCCCATACAAGTTTTAATTATAACCGAATAAATATATAAAATTATGATGTTTTTTAGGTCCCACCCTTTTAATGTGAAACCAATAAATTGTAAACGCAAATTCTATTCCATCAGCTTCTTTTCTCGCACTCCCTGCCAGTGGAATTCTCTTCCGCATACTTGCTTTCCTGACAGTTACAATCTACAAGAATTTAAATGTAAAGGCAATAGTCATCTTCTGTCTCACTAACTTACATCCTCTCTCTCATGCTTTTCTACATCCACCCCACTCTCATCAGTACTCTCTTCCCTCTCCTACTCTCTTCCTGACACCCCCATTAAAACCTCGTCCTAGAAACAAATTATCCCGGCGTTTTCTTTTTCTCTACTCCCTCCAGAATAATCCTTCAGAA
Organism: Ascarosepion bandense; assembly: GCA_037127315.1. Taxonomy (NCBI): domain Eukaryota; kingdom Metazoa; phylum Mollusca; class Cephalopoda; order Sepiida; family Sepiidae; genus Ascarosepion; species Ascarosepion bandense. Next base: position 110,957 of record JBBBDQ010001847.1, read on the forward strand.
CAGGAGTAGAGGTTTATCACTTGTCTCATGTTTCGAAGTCTTTTAATTCTCTTTTACATACAGTAGCCCCACGAGTTATAGAAAAATCATTGTCTTGCTCGGGTGAATTCATATAATAATAATAATAATAATAATAATAATAATAATAACGGAACATCAAACATCAGACGAATGGATTCTAAGACACGAAAGCTCCTTTCTAAGCATAAGATGCATCATCCAAAGGCTGATGTAGACCGTCTATACATACCCCGTAAAGAAGGTGGAAGAGGTCTTATTCAGCTGGAATTGTCATACAAGACAACAACTATTGGCTTACTAACATACATAGAAACAACAAAGGATTGGATGATACAATTAGTAAGGCAACATGAAGAAAGAAAGAAAAAATATTCAATAATAAAAGACGGCAGTAAATACAAACAAGATTTACATTTAGTAGATTCTGTAGAAAAGCAAAACAGAAGCCAAGAACCAACTAATGCGGCAAAAAATATAAAAATGAAAGCCAAAGTTAAAGCTCTTGAACAGATGAAACAACGCTGGCAAGACAAACCTCTGCATGGGCAATATCCAGAACGTGCCAATAAATCCAATGTTGATAAAGTTAATACTCATCGATGGTTACGTGCATCTGGATTAAAGTCTGAAACTGAAGGCTTTATTCTTGCTGTATTAGGGCAAGAGTTATTTTGTCTTTTATAAGGCATCAAAATAAAGTTTATAATCATCTCTGTCCGTACACGTTTGCACACTACCGGTAGTATGCAGAAGTATTAGGACAGGGGTGATTTTCCTAAAATTCTCACTGAAATTCAAATACAGGGTGAAAAGCCAAACTTTTGTATGAATTATTTAACTAAAAAGGAAGAGGAAGGAAGGTTTCGGAATTTGAATTGGCCCCCACAAAACCCTGATCTTAATCCTATTAAACATCTATGGGATATTTTGGATAAAAAATTTGATAAATCTATTTTTTTTTCGCAAGACACACTTTGGGAATAAATATAATCTGCTTGGCAGGAGATACCATTAGAAACATTGAAAAAGCTTGTGATGTCAATACATAACAGAATGAAGGCTGTGATCAAAGCAAAAGATTAAATATTAATTTTATTTTGTACAAAAAGATTAAGACAAGAACTATTTTATCTTTTATGAGGCAAATTGACAGAAAATAAAGAATTTAATTAAAGTAATTTTATTTGATTTACTCAACAAATGCTTTAACAAAAAATACTTGTTACAAATTATGTTATTAAGTCGTAAGTAGTATGGGATCAGTTTATTACTTCATAAAAATAGAAACCAATCCCCAACAGAAGCTTTAATTGTATTCGTTTCTGATTATATTAAGTTGTACTATTTCTAGAGGGATCAGGTTATTACTTAAAAACAATAATAGACTGATCCCCCACTTTATGCCCAGTAGAATCTTCAATCATATTTCCTACTATTATATTCAGTTAGTCAGTTAAGCGGCGTGTGAAACACGCTCGGACGATCGTGTCTCGAAAGAGACATAACTGACTGAACAAAATATT
>JBBBDQ010001847.1:115000-277500 GCA_037127315.1 Ascarosepion bandense
TAAAATAAAATAAATTTGAATGATCATTTCCAAATGAAATCCCTAAGAGAGATTTCACATCTCGTCGGCAACTACCACATTTCAAAATTAAATAAAAAAGAAATAAAAAATGAAGGTTATGAATTATAAAATTGAAAAATATATCTGCTTTTTCCCCTAAATATGTTTTTTCTAAAAATCTTTTTTCTAATACTTTATCCCATTTATAAACGCTAGTTTTGTTTGACACGTATCGAGCGTCTCTAAAATATGGAAATCTTTCTTTTCTTCTTTTCTTTTTCGTTGCCCTTCTTACCCCTTCCCTCTTTTTCCTTCTGTTTTGTTTAACCCAATTCTCAATCAAACACCACTTCCTATTCCATCCTTTAACCCCTTTCCCTTTGTAAAGCTAGACAAAGCCAAATTTTCCAATTTTTTTACATACAACTCTGTCTAAAGGTAAAATTGTCCAAAATTTAAAAATAGACGTTGATTGCTAACCGATTTTTTGTGACGTAAATTTTTTAATTCTTAACTTTCATTTTTATTTCTTTTTTATTTCAATTTGAACTGTGGTAGTTGCCGATGAGATGTGAAATCTCTCTTAGGGATTTCATTTTGAAATGATCATTCAACAATTTTGAACATCGAAATTTATTTCATTTTATATTAGCTCTGTTATTTTATTTACATTGAGCTCCCCACCTGCATTATTTTTTAATATTAAAATATTAATATTAATTAGGATCGGGTCTTTGGGATTTACTTTCCTACTTTTCCTTTTGGATTAATGTTATTTAATATGTATATATATATATATCCCTAGCATTTATTTTTTTATAAGCAGTGCTCAATACAATAAATATTGTAGAGCTTAAAATAATCATAAAATTAGGAATTAAATGTGCATTGCGACGATGATATTTCTGTGTTTCGAGATAGATTCTCTTCATCAGGCAATGTTGGATGTTAATTTTCTTCTTTTTTTATCATTTCACCCCAAGCAAGGCATTCCACTGCCACTATTGCGCTTGGAGCAACATAGGGCGAGGTAAATAGGGCGAGTGGTTAGATATAGGAAATGTCAGAAGCGGGGTGATAGATAGTTGGGTGGGTGGGAAGAGTGTTTGAAAGAATGGAAGTTAGTTTGTTAGGACGTGTCTATTGACCATACATTTAAACTCCTGGAGATTGTAGCCGTTGGGGAAGCAGTCATGTGGAAGAAAATTCTACAGTCGGGAAGTGCGAGAAAAGAAACTGTTGGAGTAGAAGTTACGGGTGCATTTTATCGGTTTCACTGTAAAAGGGTGGGATCTAGTTGCTAATCTAGTTTCTCGTGCAAATTCGTATCTAGGGGGCACCAGTGATCTAAGTTCATCGGAGCAGAAGCCGTGAAAGTATTTATAGAAGAGACACAGGGAAGCCACGTCGCGCCGGTGAGAGAGAGACTGCAGGCGGTCTGCTAAGTCGGTATCGATCACATTACGAAATGATTTATATTTAGAATAAAATAAACATGCTTTGCAATTAAAGCGCGGAAAGATCTAAAATTGTTGTGTTTTCCTTTTAGCTTATCAGAATAAAGATTAACTTTGTAATTTGGCCAATAGTTTCTACATACTTACGTTTTTCTTTCTCTCTTTTTTTTTCCATAACGGTCAGAGTGTCAGCCTACGTTTAACCTAATTTCATTTTATTTTCTTTATTTCTATTTTTATTGCTTCTCACTATATTCTATTACCTTTGATGAAGATATTCTAATACCAAAAATGTCCTTTATATATATATATATATATATATATATATATATATATATATATAAAGTACATTTATATATAGTAATCTGCAGACAGATCTGTTTCACAGCTCATCATTGCGGTTAGTCAGCCGATTGCTTTTTACCCAGGATTGAAACCCGACCAAATTGGCATCAGTCGGCGATTCTACCTCTGAGCTACGGACGCTCGGTAGAAGGAGGCAGATTTTTCAACGTATATATTATCATTATACACGCCCAATAGCTGAGAGTGTTCTAACTCATTGCTGAATGAACGATGCGTAGATGCTAGAGTAGCTAATGTTTTTCAAAATCTACCATACTTCCAGAGTGCTCAATCAGGGTGTGAGAGCGTATACATATATATATAGGTAAAGAGGACCCAATGTTTTACGATTTTGAGTTCCCTGGTATTCACCTTTTTATATAAAATACTCAATACAATAAATATTGTAGAGCATAATATAACCATATAATTAAATTTGTTTTTTAATTAAAAATTTAAAAAATATATACATACATACATATATATATTATTGTCGGTGACACGACTTGGAGTCCCATGGCTTGCGATATCATCAGAAGCATATTACACGATGTTCGTGGGAGTTAAATCGTATAATGTTAGAGGACGATTTTTCAATCTAACAAGAGTAAAATTTAAATAGACAAAAATTATATGGAGATAAAAAAATTAACATTAAAATCTTAAATTAAAAATATTTAAAAAACAGTCAGGATGGATGACAATACATATTCTTCTTTGTCGAGAACCCCCATGATCGCCCAGTCGTGTATCAATGACTGACTATATAAATGCGGGCAAAAAATTCATTTTATTTCTAGCTAAACGCTGATAAGTCAGCGTTGAGAGATGCATTTGTCACGGACGGTCGGGATCGGGAATTTTTGGGTAATCACAAAGCCAAACACTACGAAATATAATTAAAATTAAAAAATATAAATAAAATAATTAAATTATGGAAACATCATAAACATTTCTACTGGGCATAAAGTGAGGGATCGATCTTATATTGTTATGAAGTAATAAACTGATCCCCCACCAATTACTGCTTAATTAATATAATACATCTCTTCCCTCTCTAGCATTCAGTCAAATAACAGGACAGATTGGGTTCTACAGCCTTGGCTGGCAACCTGTCAACCGCAGAAGGTGATGGCAATCTACTGCGGGATAATCTTCTCCCCAGTCAGTCATGTCTCTTTCGAGACATGATCGCCCAAAGCATGTATTACGTATGGCACTTAACTGACTGAATATCATAGTTGGAAACATAATTAAAATTTCTACTGGGCTTAAAGTGGATGATCAGTTTTCTATTGCTATGAAGTAATAAATTGTTCCCCCACTAATTACTAGTTAATAATACAATACATATCTTCTCCCCTTAGGTATGAATCAAATATCAGGAGAGATTCGGTTCTACAGCCTTGGCTGGCAACCAGTCTACCGCAGAAATCAATGGCAATCTACTGAGGGATAATCTTCAGCCCAGTCAGTCATGTCTCTTTCGAGTCATGATCGCCCAAGCGTGTATCACGTAAGACACTTAACTGACTGACTGAATATAATAGTTGAAAACATGATTAAGACTTCTACTGGGCATAAAGTGGGGGATCGATTTCCTGTTGTTTTGAAATATAAACTGATCCCCTTAATTACTATATAATAATATAGTACATCACTTCCCCCGTCTTGTTATGAGTCAAATATCAGGACAGATTTGGGTCTATAGCCTTGGCTGGCAACCAGTCTACCGCAGAAATCAATGGCAACCTACTGCGGGATAATCTTCTGCCCAGTCAGTCATGTCTCTTTCGAGTCATGATCGTCCAAAACGTGTATTATGTATGGCACTTAACTGACTTTTTGGGGAATCACAAAAACAAAAACTATGTGAAACTTTTTGATACCCCGTTGAGTAGCTACAGGAAAACCTTCTGCACGATGTCCCTCAAAGTCCATATCCTTGACGCTCATCTTGATAGATTTAAGGACAATATGGGAGCGCACTCAGAGGAAGAAAGTGTGGGTTTCTACAAGGATATATCAAACGCCGCTACCAAGGATTGTATGAAGAAAACATGGAGATTATATTTTGCTGCTGATATGTGAAAGTAATTTAGAGTATAAGCGTAAATAGAAAAAAAAAATAATCACTAATAATTTTTTTGTGGTCTCTCTTCCGTACTCCTAGAATAAATGAACGCTACTTTTGAATTAAATATCGTTTTGTTCCTACTTCGCTTGAACGAGAATATTCATATTCGTCAGTTCTCCCAGTGGGAGTAGGTAAGTTAAAGAACTAACATTATGCTTATTAGAAAAGCAAAGCTTCAAAGAAATATTGTTCATTTTTATGCTTTCTCGGCGTAAGGGAATAGAAAGCAAAAGTTTCTGCCCAAGGACAAATATCGCGTTACATAGTGAATCATATCAGCTCATGGAATTGAAACGCTTCTGTGTAGGACAGTATTTTTAATAGAATGTCTCTTCAGGACGACAAAGATCGTTTCTCTAGAGCTTTGTTGTTTTAAATGATGTATAGATTGCCATAATTTTGAATTTTATTTTATATAGAATGCCTTATGTTTCCTATTTATTTTATATTCTTTGTCTTATATTTTCTATTTATTTCATATAAACTGGATTATGTTTTCCTTATATTATATACTAACAGTATAGCCGGGCATTGCTCAGGTGTAATGAAAGCTTTAAAACTAATCCATGGTCCAGGAGCTCAGAATCAGCCTAAAGAATATTTGAAATAATAAAATATTTGCGACAATTTACCAATCGCACCTATATATATATATATATATATATATATATATATATATATATATACTAACAGTATAGCCGGGCATTGCTCGGGTGTAATGAAAGCTTTAAAACTAATCCATGGTCCAGGAGCTCAGAATCAGCCTAAAGAATATTTGAAATAATAAAATATTTGCGACAATTTACCAATCGCACCATATATATATATATATATATATATATATATATATATATATATATATATATACTACTAACAGTATAGCCGGGCATTGCTCAGGTGTAATGAAAGCTTTAAAACTAATCCATGGTCCAGGAGCTCAGAATCAGCCTAAAGAATATTTGAAATAATAAAATATTTGCGACAATTTACCAATCGCACCTAACCATATAATATATATATATATATATATATATATATATATATATATATATACTAACAGTATAGCCGGGCATTGCTCGGGTGTAATGAAAGCTTTAAAACTAATCCATGGTCCTGCAGATCAGACTCCTTGAAAGTTGGCACGAAAGACTACAAAACAACAGTTGTTAAAGCGAAACCGTAGACTGAAAGAAAAATGAATGGATGTAAGTTAAATGTTGATTTCCTGGTATCGATATCAAATAAGTTTTTTTCGTGGTAAATTGAATTTTGAAGGCTAAATAAGTCCTCTGAGTAAATGGTATCATGGCTGAGACTAAGAACTACAATTATCTCTACTTAGACCCAAACCCGAAGCAAAAACTAAAATGAAAGGGCTGAAAAAAATACAGACATACAGGCAGATAAACAGACACACACACAAACATCTTGCCTTTTATATATATATATGCTATCGATTTTCTTCACTATTGTAAGAACTGCAACCTTGAAACTTCTGAATATCGTTTCTTATGTCTTTATCTATGAGTGTATCCAATTTGATTAAAATCGGACTACTCCTTCTATAACCCGACTTTTTCGATTATCGATTGTTGATATATATCGGGGGTACCTCGACACAAAACCTAGCTAAGAACATTCGCAGACGATGGCTTTTTGATTACCACATGTTTCAGACTGGATGTTCTCTGGTTCCTTCCGCGCCCACGTTGTTTCTTAAGATCCGCGAAAGGGGGGATGGATACAATTCAGTCGATGGAGTGTTGAATTTGGCGTCGGAGTAGAGGAATAGCTGCCACACCATCAAAGAAATGAAGAAAAGCGTTTGTTATAAACAGAGACAAACATTTATTTACACTGGTATACAGTAATTTCTTATCAAGTTAAAACTAACACCGTGAAGTGAGGGGTGAATGTAGTTGACTGGCGGGAAAAGTTTCTTTAACTCGAAGAAATCTTAACTGCAATTAGGCAGTGTCATTGATGGAGTATGCAGTGGCAACGGATTCGGTTCTGGGCAGCGAAGAATGACCGACTCAATTTTTTGCTCTGGTTGTTTTCTATGGGCCCGAATCTCGAATGAGTAGCTCCTGATTGGTCAGCCAATACGGATCACCGGCCAATGGCTATCGTCGTAACAACACCCCTGGGTTGCATCCGATTTGTTTAGATAATCAGCCAATTAGTCGCAGTCATCGGGGTGGGCTAACAAGAAGCAGGCCCTGGGGTTGGTTGATCAATGATTTATTACCTTGCACCATACTTGCACTCAATCCCCGGGTGAAGCAACCCACCTGTTTGCCACGCTCAAAATATGTTTATATTTTGAAATTGAAGTAATTTTTTGACATGCCATTACACCTGCAGAGTGTTTTGTTTTATAGATCAGCCTTCCGCTTGGGTCTAGATATCTTTATACTCAATGACCGCGGTTTACTGCACCTGGTTCTTAAAAATGTTGGATATCCAGAATGAACTTATTTTCATAATGGTTTAATAAAATAATTATTATAATGATTTAATTAATTATTATTTAATTAATTTTCATTTAATTAATTTCGCCAGTCAACTTTTTGACACTTAAATAAAATTGTCATATATATATATATATATATAGTCATCCGCAGACAGATCTGTTTCGCTGTATCACAGCTCATCAGTGAGGTTAGACAGCCACTCGTATATATATATATATATAGTGTATCCAGGCAGAAAATAATTTTCTAAGCATATACTGTTAAGTATAAGAGACAATGAATGTCTATTATATTTGATCATGAGCCATTCTAAACATCGTATTTTGGCTTTAATTTCAGGTGAAAATAAAGACAAAAGTTCTCCAACATTTGGATAATTTTTTAAGTTGGTTCTAAGCTTTCGGCTCACGTGAGCCATCTTCAGAGTGGTTACAAGGACGTTAGCATAAAACACACACACACACACACACACACACACACACACACACATATATATATATATATATATATATATATATATATATATATACAAATGAATAAGAACGAAAAAAATAATTGCAACGTTCAAAACATTGATTTAAAACAGTGTTCAATATAAAACGAGAGTAATGAATATTTATTACGGTTATGGACCAGGTTAAGGTCCAAAAAGAATAACACGTCCACAAGGGTAGAAATAACAAATATATATTAACAAGAAATAACAATACAAAATGTGGAAGGTGTTAGTATGAGTGTCAGTCTGGTTTGGAGTGAACTACTACCAACTCTACTGTTATGGACCAGGTTAAGGTCCAAAAAGAACAACACGACCACAAGGGTAGAAATAACAAATATATATTAACAATAAATAACAATACAAAATGTGGAAGGTGTTAGTATGAGTGTCAGTCTGGTTTGGAGTGAACTACTACCAACTAGACACCCACCCTCTCTCTCTCTGTCTCTCTCTTGAGGGGCGTAGTATATATAGTGTTAGGAAGAGTTCATTTAGGAGTTAAAGGTAATTATTAATTATTACTTTAGAACATGTGCAAACTACAAATTACTAATTACATAATTACTAATTACACAATTGTAAATTTTGTTATTGTACAAAATGTACAATATTGTAGTAGTTTTTTAGTTTGCACATGTTCTAACATAATAATAAATTATATATATATATATATATATATATATATATATTTATAAGAAAAATAACTAAAAAGTTGTAAGTTAAACATGTATTTTTTGACATTATTTATTTATTTCTATTATATATATATATTTGAAATTTGAGACCAGCCTCGGCCTTTCATCAGAAACAAATGATTTTAAACTAGAAGCGTCCGTCGCGTAATTCGTCCGTCGCGAGATTTGTCCGTCGCGAGATTTGTCTGTCGCGAGATGTGTACGTCGCGTCATGTAGAAAGCAATAGAGTTTGAATATCTTTAAACGTAAACCTAACTGTAATAATACTTTTAAATTTTGTTTTAAAGAAAAAAAATTTTAAGTGTATCTAAAAAATGTTTAACTATTCAAATATTTATAAACATTCAAAATACCTAAGTCCCTATTTAACCCTAGCCTATATGTATTTAATTTTAAAATCCAGTATTTTTCTTTCTTTCTGCGTGGTGTGGAGCTAAAATTGGAATCTATCAGTAAACATTTGCAGTTTTCTGATGTGTGTCCTGGTTGATTTAAGTCAATATGGGGGGAGTAAGGGTTGTTTTGGCGTATGCTTAGTTTATGATTATTAAAACGGAATCTAAAACTTTTTCCAGATTCACCAATATGTCCACTATTTGGACATATTGAGCAGAAGAGAAAATATATTATAATTTAGCTGTCACAGGTGAGGCGTGGTGGGTGTAATTTGATGTTGGCGTTGGGTATAGAAAATACTGTATCGTTTACTAAATTTTTGCAAACTAAACAACGGGATTTATTGCATTTGTAATTCCCTGATAGATTTATATTTCTAATTTGTTTATCGAATTCTGATTAGGTATGAATGCACCTTTTCTCATTACTGATTAGCTACGCATTCATGTCTTTTAGTTTTATTTCTTCTTCATGTGCTTTGTCCCTTCAGGACGTAGGCGATCATGGACTTACATTTGGCTCTGTCTCTTGTCGCTTTCAGTAATTTTTTTTCTTGTTACTCCTCCAAAACTATTATAGTCACAAAGTGGGGGATCAATTTATATACTGATTATAACAGAGAATTGATCCCCCTCTTTATCTCTACATTATAATTTCTAATTTGTTTATCAAAATCTGATTAGATATGAATCCACCTTTTCTCATTACCGATTAGCTACGCTGTCATGTCTTTTAGTTTTATTTCTTCTTCTTCATGTGCCGTGTCCCTTCAGGACGTAGGCGATCATGGACTTCCCACTTGACTCTGTCTCTTGTCGCTCTCAATAATTTTTCTCTTGGTATCTCTTCCAGCCCCCGCTCTGTCAACCATTTGCTCAGACCCAACAAGTACGTCTCGTGCTGCTTTCCCCTGTCTCTTCTTCGATTTATCCGACCTGTGAGTATCAAGTTCTCCAGGCCTTCTTTCCTCAATACGTGTCCCAGGAACTTCATTTGTCTCTTCGTGATATTTAGTATCACTTTTATTTTTATTTGCATCCTTTCCAACACCTCATCGTTGCACATGTGCTCTGTCCATGATATCCTCAGCATCCTTCTGTAGAACCACATTTTTACTGTTTCAAGCCTCTCTTTCATCTTTGCTAATATCGTCCAGCATTTACTTTCATACAGAATGACAGATATCACATAGCAACCCAGCACTCTTTTTCTTTGTTTCTAATGAGATTTTCCTGTCTTTCAGTAATCGGGGCTAGCTTCTGAAATGCGTCTTTGGCCATGCCAATGCGTCTTTGGATCTCCGTGTCGTATTTTCCATCCTCTGTCAAAACACTTACCAAATATTTGATTTTTTTTACTTCTTTTATTTTAGATTCTCCAACTTGCAGTTAGCATATTGGTCCCGTCTTTTTGCTGATGACCGGACATTCAGTTTTATTGAGGTTTATGCTCAGTCCTTTCTTTTCACTTTAATTTACTAACTTCTGTAGAAGTGATACACGCTCTGATTGATCATGTCTCTTTCGAGACATGACCGACTGGGCAGAAGATTATCCTACGGTAGGTTGCCATTGCTTCTGTTGTAGACTGGTTGCCAGCCAAGGCTACAGAACCCAATCTGTTCTATTGTTTAACCCATAACTGGAGGGAAGAGACAGATTAATACCTTTCCTTTAGGATATTTTGTCCTTGAAGAGATCGTCTAAAATTCGCTCCCATACCGAAAGACAGATATCACGTAGCAGTTCAGAAAATTTTTCTTTGTTTTCAATAAGATTTTCTTGTCTCTCAGAATGTAGGTATGCAAAATAGAATCGATTCTGTTTATACCCTGGCCTTTCTGCCTTTCCTTTCTCCTTTGAGTATGAAGTGCGTACGTATCTGTCATTCACACCATCATTGAGATATATAGCCTTGAGTTGCATCTCGACTTGGCAGCTATGATACAGTCGCTTTCTCACTGACGCAGTGTGGCTTCCCTGTGTCTCTTCTACAAATCCTTCACAGCTTCTGCTCCGGTGAACTGATTATGGACTTCAACTTGCCCCTGTCCCTTGTCGCTCTTAATATTTGTTCTCTTGGTATCTCTCCCAAACCTGCTCCCTCATCTATTTGCTCAAACCCATCAAATATGCCTCAGCCTGTTTTCCCCTGTATCTCTTTCTATTCATTTCTTATCACATCACATGAAGAAGAAGGTTGCCTTTACTTTCTACGGTAGACTAGTTTCCAAGCAATTCAATCTGTCCAAATCTATAGCTGACGGGAGGGCTTAATATCTTTGTCAAGGGTATAAACTCGTAAGTGAAAGTGTGGCGGATAGGAAATTAAGAATTAAAATCAAACTTCTTCTTCACTTTTACAAAAATTCACAATAACGTGAATCCTGAGTTTTCCCAAATAGAAAAAGGACTGACCATGTGATTAAAGAAAAAATCGCAAGATTTCGCAAGTAGATGTTAAATTGATTTTCTGACTAATGGGAACGATTTGCAAGACTATAATGACTTCACGATCTAGTGCGAAAAATCTAAATTACTACAAAAGGATTCGGTCAGTGTCAGCCAGACAGTCAAATTGAAACAGAAGAGATGACAAGCTAAAATGAAAAAAGGCAGAAATTTTAAGTCCACCCGGACATATGGTCAGGTCGCACAGCGTCCTCTTTCTCCTTTTTCGTGTGCTGATTGATTTTACTTCTTTTTTAAAGACATTCCTACCAAACCAACGCTTAACATAAACTCTTTTCAACGAATTACGACTACGAACGTTTCTACAAATCTTGACACCCTTAACTTTCTCATTGAACGTTTTAACTACCACCTATCGTTGTTATTCATTTCCTCTAATAAATTTCTATTTTAACATGAAAAATATATTTTTTTATTCTTATGCTATTCCTCCACGAATAAACACTCTCCAACCATACACAAACCTTCCGATGAAAATAATAAACTTCTGATAATTCCGGATAAAACTTGTAGGCTGTAGTGAGATCGGTTATGTATGACACAAGGCCGCATTAATAAACATTAAACATCTCCCTATAGGTTCAAATGCAACGAATTCAACTGTAATCTGAACTCGTCACTTGTTCCTGTTCCGAGCCGATATTCACTGCACCACAAAGTCTAGACGATGTCAATCAGTCAGTTAAGTGCCATACGTGAAACACGCTTGGGCGATCATGTCTCGAAAGAGACATGACTGACTGGGCAGAATATTATCCCGCAGTAGGTTGCCATTGCTTTCTGCAGTAGACTGGTTGCTATCCAAGGTTATAGAACCCAATCTGTCCTGTTATTTAACTCATAGCTGGTGGGAGAAGAAATAAATTATATTACATTATTATATTAAGTATAATTAGTGGGGGATCAGTTTATTACTTTGTAGCAATAGAAAACCAATCCCCAACTTTATGCTCAGTAGAAGTTTATGTTTCTAACTATTATATTTAGTCAGTAAGTTAAATGCCATACGTGATACACGCTCTGTGCGATCTTGTCTCGAAAGAGACATAACTGACTAGGCAGAAGATTATCCCGCAGTATGTTGCCATTGCTTTCTGTGGTAGACTGGTTGCCAGACAAGGCTATAGAAACCAATCTGTTCTGTTATTTAACCCATAACTGGAAGGAATAGACGGATTAATAACTTTCCCAAGAGTATTTGCGCGTAAGTGAATGCAATGAATTCAAGTGGAATTCGAACTCGGCTACACGATTTCTCGTTCCGAGCCGATATCCACTGCACCACAAAGCCTAGCCGATGTACAAGTGTTAAATTATAGCGTTTGGTTTATTATTGTATAGATGCGAAATGTCGTTGATTGACATTGGTGCCGGTCCTACTAACGAATGTATAGATACGCATTATGTCGCTGATTCATCATTCTGTTGACAGCTTGCCATATATAACATTCGCCAAATCGACATCTGCCTGACTCTTTATGCATCGGACAACGGAAATATTGTTTTCATAGGCGACGGAATGCCACTAGAAACTGGCGGCAAACGGTGTTAAATTCATCTTTAGTCCTAAACAAAATCTGAACATATCAGACGCTTGCATTCACCGCAACTTGCTAAAGACCAATGCCTGGTATGTTCAAGCGATGCTTACGCATGCTTATATACTCAACTACTTTATATAGATGTGCGTTGTGGTGCAGTGGATATCGACTCAGAACGAGAAATCGTGGAGTCGGGTTCGAATTCCAGGCGAATTCATTGCATTCACTTACGCGTAAATACCCTTGGGGAAGGTATTAATCCGTCTCTTCTTACCAGTTATGGATTAAATAACAGGACAGATTGGGTTCTATAGCCTTGGCTGACAACTAGTCTACCACAGAAAGCAATGGCAACCTACTGCGGGATAATCTTCTGCCCAGTCAGTCATGTCTCTTTCGAGACATGATCGCACAGAGCGTGTATCACGTATGGCATTTAACTGACTGACTAAATATAATAGTTAGAAACATAATTAAACATCTACTGAGCATAAAGTGGGGGACTGGTTTTCTATTGTTATAAAGTAATGAACTGATCCCCCACTAATTATACTTAATATAATAATGTAATATAATTTATTTCTTCTCTCACCAGCTATGAGTTAAATAACAGGACAGATTGGGTTCTATAGCCTTGGCTGGCAACCAGTCTACCGCAGAAAAAATGACAACCTATTGTGGGATAATTATCTGGCTAATCCTTCTTTCGAGACCTGATCGCCAAGGAAGGATTCAAAGCAACAGACTGAGGATCTACAAAGAAAAGAATACTAGACTGTTATTTAATATCTGTCCTGCAATATGGCAGTAAATGCTAGACAATCTCCTCAAAGATGAAGGAGAGACTTAAAGCAGCAGAAATGTGGTTCTACAAAGAAAAAAATACGAGACTCTTACGTGATATATGTCCTCCATTATGGCTGTAAATGCTGGACAATCTCCTCAAAGATAGAGAAGAGACTCAAAGCAGAAGAAATGTGGTTCCACAAAGAAAAAGAATACTAGACTCTTACGTGATACCTGTCCTTCCATTATGGCAATAAATGTTGGACAATCTCCTCAAAGATGAAGGAGAGACTTAAAGCAGCAGAAATGTGGTTCTACAAAGAAAAAAGTACGAGACTCTTACGTGATATATGTCCTCCATTATGGCTGTAAATGCTGGACAATCTCCTCAAAGATAGAGAAGAGACTCAAAGCAGAAGAAATGTGGTTCCACAAAGAAAAAGAATACTAGACTCTTACGTGATACCTGTCCTCCATTATGGCAATAAATGTTGGACAATCTCCTCAAAGATGAAGGAGAGACTTAAAGCAGCAGAAATGTGGTTCTACAAAGAAAAAAGTACGAGACTCTTACGTGATATATGTCCTCCATTATGGCTGTAAATGCTGGACAATCTCCTCAAAGATAGAGAAGAGACTCAAAGCAGAAGAAATGTGGTTCCACAAAGAAAAAGAATACTAGACTCTTACGTGATACCTGTCCTCCATTATGGCAATAAATGTTGGACAATCTCCTCAAAGATGAAGGAGAGACTCAAAGCAGCAGAAATGTGGTTCTACAAAGAAAAGATACGAGACTCTTACGTGATACCTGTCCACCAATACTGGAGAATCTCATCAAAGATGAAGGAGAGACTCAAAGCTGCAGGAGGATGTTGAGGACCCAATGGACCGAACATATCAGCAACGACAAAGTTTTGGAAAGGATGAAAACGAAAAGAAAAATTATACTTAAAAATTATCCTTAACATCAGAAAGAAACAGCTGAAGTTTCTGGGACAAGTAATGAGAAAGGAAGCCTTGGAGACTCTAATATTCACGAGACGGATAGAGAGAAAGAGCAACAGAGAAAAACAACGTGTTACATACTTGATAAGCTTAAGCAAAGGGAGAGAAGAGCAGTGTTTGGAAGGAATAAAAAGACAAAATATATTAATATATAGGATAATGTGGAGAGCCATGTTCACCTACACCCAGAATACACGACACATGGAAGAACGAGATGGAGATTGTGAAATTGCAAGTGGGGTGCAGTATATGACAGCACGTAATGAGAATTCAGGAAGCAGTCGATCATAGCTCTCCATCACTTCCTGTTCCTAATAATTATAAACAACGCCTGATACTGTTATAACTCGCTACTAATGGTTATAATATTACTAGCATTATAGCCCGGCGTTGCTCGGATGTAATGAAAGCTTTAAAACTAATCCATGGTCCTGGAGCTCAGACTCTTTGGACGTTGGCACGAAAGACTAAAAAGCAATAGTTGTTTCCAAAATGAATGAATGTAAGTTAAAATTTGATTTCCTGCTATCGATATCAAGTAAGTTATTTTCGTCGTTGAAGGCTAAATATGTTGTTCTGAGTAAATGGTATCATGGCTGAGACTAAGAACTACAATTATACCATTGTTGTGGTGCACTGGATATCGATTCGGAACGAGAAATCGGGGAACCGAGTTCGAATTCCAGCCGAATTCAATGCATTCACTTACGCGCAAATACCCTTGGGAAAGGTATTAATCCGTCTATTCCTTCAAGTTATGAGTTAACTAACAGGACAGATTGGGTTCTATAGCCTTGGTCGGCAACCAGTCTACCGCAGAAAGCAATGGCAACCTACTGCGGGATATTCTTCTTCCCAGTCAGATTGCCTAAGCGTGTATCACGTATGGCACTTAACTGACCTACTTAGAGCCAAACCCGAAGCAAAAACTAAAATAAAAGGTCTGAAAAAAAATACAGACATACAGGCAGATAAACAGACCCACAAAAAACCTCTTGCCTTATATATATATATATATATATATATATATATATATATTATCAATTTTCTGCACTATTGTAAGAACTGCAACCTTCAAACTTGTGAATATCGTTTTTTATGTCTTTGTCTATGAGTGTATCAAATTTGATTAAAATCGCACCACTCATTCTATAACCCGATTTTTTCGATTATTGATTTTCGATATTTATCGGGGGTATCTCGACACAAAAACTAGCTAAAAACACTCGCAGACGCTTATAGTACAACTGTTTAAATTTTCAAGAAAATCGGTTCAGCCGTTTCGGAGTCTATAGGTAATGGACACACACACACAGACACACACAGACAACGTTCCATTTATAAATAAGTTTATATATATATATATCATCATGCGGTGTGGGTATAGAAGAATCCAAAGAAGTATCCTGTACATATAGTGGTAGGATAACTCTCTTAGAGAGTTCTAATATATATGTTTATAAATACATATAGAGCAAATATAAGAAAAATTAGGGCAGATTCGTTTTTTCATGATAAATCGGATGTATGGCCTATTTCAGGCGAACCATTCTCAGCTTCCGTCTTTATTGTACAAAGGATCCTTTGTAGAATAAAGACGGAAGCTGATGATGGTTCGCCTGAAAGAGGCCATCTTCCGATTTACCTTGAAATAACGTGCCTGTCTTAATTTTTCTTATATATATATATATATATATATATATACATATACTGATTGTTTGATTATTTAGCTTTTGGTCATAACAAAATTAGACTAGTACACAGTTTTATTAAAAAAAGTTGAACTTTTGAATATTCCTCATTTGTAAATGAATTAATACGCGACCTAGGTTTCTACCATGTGGTGTCTTCAGGCGATTTGCAATAATTTTTTTTTTGTTTTGTTTTGATTTTTGCTTTTTCATGCGTGCACTAAAATGTTTATAATTTCCATTAAAATACCCATTTTTTCATGCGTTTGGTAATATCTGTATCGTTCATTGCTAAAATACACTGGTAATAAACGTGCTCAATTGTAAGACAAAAGCATATTGATTGTTTAATTACTTAGTTTTTGGTCATAATAAAATTAGACCAATACACAGTTGTATTAAAAAGTGTTCAAATACAATTATATTTTAGAACTTTTGAATATTTGAAAACTCGAAACTTGGCAGGTAGTAATGAGTTACGTGGTCCCAGTAGCAGACATAGTCTGACCTGACCTGATGCTTACAACACCTGATATTCACAAAAGGTTACCCATCTAAGTACTAACCAGACCCGACGTTGCTTAAGTTTGGTAATCTTACTAGAACCGGTATTTCACCGTGAAGTAACCATAACGCTCTATTAATATTACATATAATAGTTAGTACAATATATTTATATCTGGTTGTTGGATTTATTAAATATTATTTCAAACGTTATTAGAGAGGTTAGATGTACTTTAAATAGACGTCTATTTTGGTTTTTTTTATTTTTAACAGAGTGTATTACGCATATCAACATGCATAATCTTGACATCTTTTTAAATAAAGGTGCCCTGTGGCAGGAGGAAGAAACTGCGTCCTCCATTTAAGCCATCATTTAATCGGTTTTGTTTTATCGCGAGGATACTAAAAACGTTCATCATACCAAGAAAAAACAGAATGTAGAATTCCATTTTTAAGGAAAGCACACTTCCTCACCAAAATATATTTTCTCACAAGCCGATATCTGCTCCGTTTTGTCTCCAGAACGTAAACAAAACCAATTCCTAAGCTATTCATAGAATTTTAAAAATAACTTCATTAATATATATATATATATATTTAACGAAACTCGGTTATAAACAACCGACAATTGGAAATGATTTGTTTGAACATTATTTTTGATCGATACTCGTATTTAAGTAGATATTCTGTTTTATTTCACGGAAATTAACGAAGATTAACGAAACTGGTTATAAACAACCGACAATTTGAAATTATTTGTTTGAACAATATTTTTGATCGATACTCGTATTTAAATAGATGTCCTGTTTTTTTTTAATTAAGCAGTATTATATATGTATTTCTACAAGCCTGATTATTTACGATACATTTTTGTTACGAAAATGTGTGTCATTCGGCAGGATTCGAACCTGCTACCCCTATCCACATAGGAGAAGCTACCATGTGATCTGGCGCGTCTTAGACCTCTCGACCACGAAAGACGATCAGTCTAAACGAAGTCAAATTAAGCCTATAACACAATTTTCGAATTCATCGTAAAAACCATCTCGGCTCTGAAAGGTATCCTAATGTCAACGAATGCAAACATGTTACGGAAATTAACGAAGAATAACGAAATTGGTTATAAACAAATGACAATTTGAAATGATTTGTTTGAACATTATTTTTGATAAATACTAGTATTTAAGTAAATATTCTGTTTCTTTTTTATTAAACAGTATTATATATTTATATCTACAGGCTTGATTATTTACGATAAACTTTTATTTCGAAAATGTGTGTCAGTCGAATAATCATAAATGTTCAGGCCGGTAGATAAAAATATATAATACTGCTTAATTAAAATAAAGCTGAATATATGCTTTAATACGAGTATCGATCAAAAATAAAGTTCAAACAAATCATTTCATATATATATATATATATCAAATCATCACCCGTTACATCCACAACAACGAACAGTGGACAAAAAAAATCAACGGATAATTTTGATTTATCTATGGGAGCCATGGATTCTGCAGAATCTTCGGATCTAGTCAGATTATTCCTATTGTACAACCTCACGGCGTATAAAGAAACTGACACTAACTACAGAGATGATGGACTCATGATAATAAATAAATCTACTGGAGGTAAGATTGATAAAACTAGAAAATTAATTCATAACACACACTCCTCGAATGAAGAAATATTTGATAAACACAAGGTAATTTACGATAGAATCCTTAATGAAAACGGATATCAATCATACAAAATTAACTTTGTGGAAAAATTCTAGAGCTCAAAAAGCAAAAATGGAAACAGGAAAATCATATGGTATAACCCTCCTTTTAATCAGTCAGTTAACTTCAAGCTGGCACATAAATTTCTTAAACTAATAGATAAGCATTTCCCTAAAAATAACCCTCTAAGCAAAATCTTCAATAAAAATGCAATAAAACTAAGCGAAAGCTGCTCCAACAATCTAGAAAAATAATTAAAGTACATAACAGCAAAATATTAAAAGCACACAAAAAATAACTCCAACACTAATACAAGTCTGCCCCATAATAACAACCTCTGTAACTGTAGAAACCCAAACCAATGCGCCATGGTTAATAAATGTCTAACGAAATCCCTGATATATATATGTTCGATTTCATCCATGGAGTATCGTCAAGATGAAAAAATATATACCGGAAACACCATGAATGTATTTAAAAAGCGATTTTACAATCACCTCTTATCCTTCAATAACAAAGAAAAACAAAACATGACATCTCTCTCCAAATGCTTTTGGAAGCTTAAAGACGAAAATAAACACCTAAAGTTAAATGGAAAATCCTCAAACAAGCAAGAACAGCTAAATCAATAAAGAACCATGTTTTCTTTGTCTTCAAGAAAAAATTGAAATCGTTAAATATATGAATAGCAACAAGCTTTTAAACCAGAGTCAGGAAACCACAGTAAACTGCAAACAGATTAAAGAACCTTACAATCATGCTAAAAAATACTAAAACGCCAGAGCTAAAATCCGCTAGAAATTATACACCTTCATAGGACTAACAACACTCTCACACATCACAAACTGTGATCTAATTTAAAATTTAAAATTTAGACTTTTAAAGAAAAAATCGATTTCCTAAATCCAAAATTCAGGTTAAATATACAAAATTAGATTAATTATAAAACTGTACTTAAAGACACACATTAAATTTTACCTATTACCTTAAATACAAACATTAAATCTTACCTCCTACATTAAATTCTACCTATTACACACCCATTACCTACTTACCTATTACCTTAAATACAAACATTAAATTTTACCTGTTACATTCAATCTTATTTATTACACAACTGTGATCTAATTTAAAATTTAAAATTCTATCGGAAAAATCGATTTCCTAAATTCAAAATTTACGTTAAATATACAAAATTAGTTTAAAAAACTGTGCTTAAATACAAAAATATTCTATAGTTGTACAAATAAACATTAAGTCCTATCCCATCACTTTCCACCCCTTACACCTCCCTACACTGCTCCTATGAGAAATTCAAAGGATAAAGTCTAGTCCGAAGATCATAGAACTTACATTCTATTTGCTAATGTTAAATCTGTCTACAAAATTCGCAGACATTCATTAATCAACTATATTCCCTACCCACACCACTTTCTTCAAAACTCAAACGGACAATGTAGAAGACTTATTCCCTTATCACTAACCTCCACCAACATCCCACACACAGCGCACCAAATATAACAAAAGAGGCCTTCCATTCCTGACACACCACCTGATGAGACATTGTAGTTACAATGTCGAAACAAATGTACAATCTGTAGTGGATATATAAAAAATTTGTACATGTTCTAAAATATAATTTATAATATATATATATATATATATATATGTGACCTGAATTATATATAGTCATCTGCAGATAGATCTATTTCGCTGTATGGGTAGACAGCCGATTACTTTTTCCCCAGGATTAAAACCCGACCGAAATGGCGTCAGTCGGTGATTCTACCTCTGAGCTACGGGCGCTCGATAGAAGAAGGGAGATATTTTAGCGTGTATATTATCATTATACATGCCCAATAGCTGAGAGTGTCCTCATTCATTGCTGAATGAACGATGCGTAGATGCCAGGGTAGCTACTGCTTTTCAATGTCAACCATTCTTCCATAGTGTTCAATCAGGGTTTGAGAGCGTAAATAGTCAATATATAATAAATATATAAAGAAATAGTAAATAGCCAATATATATATATATATGTGTGTGTGTGTGTGTGTGTGTGTGTGTGTATTTTCTAAACATATGTAAAATATAAGAGACAATGAATGTCTATTATGTTTAATCATGAGCCGTTGTAAAAATCGTATTTTGGCTTTAATTTCAGTTGAAAATAAATACAAAAATTCTCCAAAATTTGGATAACTTTTTATTAATTTGGTTCTAAGCTTTCGACTCACATGAGTCATCTTCAGAGAGGTTATTAAGACGGTAATACAATAACATTCACCAACATCGACGATTTTATTTTGTGTTGACATAAAACACCGCTAGGCAACGGCAATAGTTACCACAAATAACAAACGCAGTTCGCAAATTTATTTACCGTCTTAATAACTTCTCTGAAGATGGCTCGTGTAAGCCGAAAGCTTTGAATCAAATTAATAAAAAATTATCCAAATGTTGGAGAATTTTTGTCTTTATTTTCAACTGAAATTAAAGCCAAAATACGTTGTTTAGAACGGCTCATGATTAAACATAATAGATATTCATTTTCTCTTATATTTAACAGTATATGTCTAGAAAATTATTTGCTGCCTCGATACACTATATATATATATATATATATTCTGTTGAAGAATTCGTGAATCTTGAAGATAAGAAATACATGTTTGAAACAACTTGATTGTTCTGTTCGAATCTGTTTCGAGATGATCGTAAAAGTAACGTTTGATATTAGTAAATAGTAAGATGTGGGGATGTAAAAAGTATATAGCAAATAAATAATAATTGAAATGGCTGATAACTCTGGTAAATAAAGAAAAAATTATGTTGAGAAAATATTTCCGCAGCATCAGAAATTTCGTTTTGTTCAATATTCGCACAAAGTAGTAACTTCAAAGAAATATCCTTTGGCTAGTTTTTTGCCTGAGGGAAAATAAACTTCGCAGTCGAATTCATTTATGAGATCTGATTAGATAAAGCATTACGATTAGCTATGATGTCTGCTATTGAATTGTTTTCTTGCCCAGAATGCAAAGCCCGCAGCAATGTTAAGTGCAGTAACCCTAAAAGAACTTTATATATATATATATATATATATATATATATATATATATATATATATATAACCTAATTATATGGTTATATATCAATTTTACATTGCGACATGGAAATTTCTATGTTTCGAGATAGGTTATCATCATCAGGCAATGTTGGTGTGGTTGTGCAGATTATTTACATTTTAAAAATCTTGGTATTATACTTGGTAAATATTAGATATTAGATAATATATATATATATATATGTATATATATATTAGATATTAGATAAATATATTAGATAAATACAGATATTAGATATTAGATAAATATATTAGATAAAACCTTGGTATCATTTGGTATTATATATATATATATATATATATATATATATATATATATATATATATATATATATATATATATATATATATATATATATATATTAGATCGAATACGTTCGAAGTTAGATGTGCGCTGTGGTGCAGTGGATATGGGTTAGGAACGAGAAATCAGTAGATACGAGTTCGAACTCTAGTTGAATGAGCTGCAGTCACTTACGAGATGCCATTAGAAATATATTTCTTACTTCCAGATATGGGTTAAATACCAAGACAGACTGGGTTCTGTAGCTTTTGTTGTCAACCAGTCTAATAGCGACTTATTGGAGGAAAGTTTTCTGCCCAGTCAGTCATGTTTCTATCGAGACATGATCGCCCAAAGCCTGTATCACATATGTTACTTAATTGACTAACTGACGTTTCAGATCATATCCGTTGTTCATTACTCTCATCGCTGTTATTTTTTTCTCTTAGGTTCTTTAAATTTTTTCTATGTACGATTTTTCAGGAGGTTTGCACTCATGGCTCTCCCCAATTTCCTATCCATTGTAGTTCTTAATATTTTTTTTTCTTGTTTGTTATCTGGATGTGCATTTTGTGCAGTGAATACCGGTTCGGAACGAGAAATCGGGGAGCCGAGTTCGAATTCCAGCTGAATTCTCTGCATTCACTTACGCGCAAATAACCCTGGGAAAGACATGCATCCATATCTTCCCTCCAGTTATGTATTAAATAGAGGAACAGATTGGGTTATCTAGCCTTGGCTGGCAACCAGTCTACCGCAGAACTCAATGGCAACCTACTACATGATAATCTTCTGTACAATCAGTCATGTCTCTTTCGAGACATGATCGCCCAAGCGTGTATCACGTACGGCACTTTTGTTAAACTCGTTAGGTAGATTATGCACTGTCTTAATCTATTCCTCATGTCTTCAATCTGTTTTGTGAGCATCAAATTTACCAGAAACATTTTTTCCTCTGTTGCGCCCTACAAATTTCAACTATCTTTCGGGTATTAAATGTAAGATTTTTTCTTCCATTTTATCTAAAACTTTGTCAGTGTTCCCATGTTAACTCCATGTTATTCTCAGCATCCTCCTGTGTAAATACATTTCTATTGTTTCAAATTCAATACTCTTTTCTTTTTTTGTCGTGTCTTCTTCGTCTGTGAGGAGATTGCCTATATATATATATAGCAGGACTTATATTACATAACAATTCAGCACACTTTTCTTTATTTCTGTTACTTCAGTTCTTTTTTTCATCTATACTATGGAGCCCTCCTACGAGAAGTGGACTCTTCCTCTTGTTATATGTAATTACTGCGTTAACAGAAGGCAGTTAACAGGAGCATTTAACGAAGGAAATTAACGATAACTACTAGTCAGTAAATAAGCAGCGTGATAATACCTTCGGACTTACTTATTTCTATATTACTTACTAGCAGCATAGCCCGGCGTTGCTCGGGTGTAATGAAAGCTTTAAAACTAATCCATGGTCCTGGAGCTCAAACTCTTTAGACGTTGGCACGAAAGACTAAAAAGCAATAGTTGTTTCCAGTTAAAGCGAAACCGTAGGCTAAAAGAAAAACGAATGGATGTAAGTCAAATTTTGATTTCCTGGTATCGATATCAAATTTCGTTTTCTTTTTCTTTTTCTTTTTCTTTCCCTTTATTTTTATTTTTATTTTATTTTATTTTAATTTATTTTATTATTTATTTTTTAATTTCTTTGCAATCTATTTAAAAAGGAAAAGTAGACTAATTTTTCTCCAGTTTCTGAAAGGTTTTTTCTGTTGCTGAGGTGATGTGTCGTCCCCCGTGGGGATCTTCATATCGAAATGGCCATTCAACATCTTTGAATTAATCCTTTTTTAATATATATTTGCTCTGTAATATTTTATTACATGGAGCTCTCTTCCTGTATCATTTTTTAATATTAAAATAAATTTTTAATATTAATTAGGATCGGGTTTTTTGGAATTTACCTTCCTGCTTTTTTCCCTGGGATTGAAGTATCTGAATTAAAATATATATATATATATATATATATATTATCGATTTTCTGCACTATTGTAAGAACTGCAACCTTGAAACTTCTGAATATCGTTTCTTATTTCTTTGTCTATGAGTGTATCAAATTTGATTAAAATCGGACCACTCCTTTTATAACCCGATTTTTTCGATTATCGATTTTCGATATTTATCGGATGTACCTCGACACAAACCTAGCTAAGAACACTCGCAGACACTTATAGTACAACTGTTTAAATTTTCAAGAAAATCGGTTAAACCGCTTCGGAGTCTGTAGGTAACGGAGACGCACACGCACACAGACACACACATAGGCACACACAGATAAATTTCCATTTAAATAAGTTTAGATTATTAACACTTTCAATAAATTCGAAAGAAGAAAATGTTAGTCTCTCTATCCCTGCTGGCACTTAGCACGCTTTCTCCTGTTACCCCACGCAACCACTGTTCTGTCATCTACCTGCTCAGGTCCTTTAAATATGTTATCCGCTGCCTTTCCCTGTCTCTTTTTCCCTCTATCTGGTCTGGTAATATTAGGGTCTCTAGGCCCTCCTTCCTTATTGCATGTCCCAGGAACTTCAGTTCTCTCTTACTGATGAAAAATATTAATCTCTTTTCGTTTCCATTCTTTCCAAAACCTCATCTTTGCTCACATGCTCGGTCCATGATATCCGAAGCATCCTTCTGTAGAACCACATTTCAGTTGCTTCAAATTTTTCCTTCATCTTTGATGATATTGTCTAGTATTCACTGCCATATTGAAGAACTGACATCACATAGCAATCCAGTACTTTTTTCTTTGTTTCTAGTAAAATTTTCCTTTTTCTTAATACTATACTCAGCTTCTGGAACACGTCCTTCGTCATGCCAATTCGCCGACGGATCTCTGCATCGCAGTTTCCATCTTCTGTTTGAACACTTCCCAAATATTTAAATGTTTGAACCTGCTTGATTTTAGTATCCCCCCACCTGTATTTGGCATTTTGGGTTGCTCATTTTGCTGATGACTATGCATTCGGTTTTCTTGCATTTTATTTATAGTCCTTTTCTTGTCATTCTTTCAGCTGTCTTCTGTAGGAGATCTTCTTGTTTCCTTTCCTTATCTGTAATCAGCACTGTATAATCTGCCTACCTTATGCTGTTCAAATTGTGGTCTTTGATGACGAATTCTGGTATAACATCCAGGATCCCCAGAATGGTCTTGTTGTACACGTTGAATTGATCCAGTGAAAAGACACATCTTTGTCTTACACCCCTTTCTATCGACTGAATTCGTTACCTGTCCGTATGGAGGCAGTTTTACTACGGCTTAAATCCGATTCAGGAGAGTGTCTGAATTGGGAGTGATAATCTTTGACGTTGTTTCATTGAACAGATGAAGGATACTCTATATCCATATACTATAACGGACATGGTCAACAGATGGCAAGAGGATACTCTCTATCCAGGAACGCTGTCAACATTACATTCAATCTCTTACTTTTTTATCATCATGCACTGTTGTTGCTATATAATATACCTTCGGGAGATTGATTCTCTATTATAATCAATACATAAACTGATCCCTGACTTTGTGACTATCATGGACTGTTGTTACTATATAATATACATTTGGGAGATTGATTCTCTATTATAATCAATACATAAACTAATCCCTGACTTTGTGACAATCCTGGACTATTGTTGCTATATAATATACATTCGGGAGATTGATTCTTTATTATAATCAATACATAAACTGATCCCTTACTTTGTGACCATCATGGACTGTTGTTGCTATGTAATATACATTCGGGAGATTGATTCTCTATTATAATCAATACATAAACTAATCCCTGCGTTTTATCCATAAATTATGGCGAACATTATCAACAGAGATGAGAAGAATTCATACTTTTCCCAGTATATTAGTGAATGTAATGAAAACGACCAGAATTCGAACTCAACTATTTGATTCCTAATCCAAGCCGCTAAGCCATACTCCAACGTGCCTTCTAATTTTATAATAAATTTTTAAAAAAATAGTGTCAATTTTCGAGGGTTTCACTGCTAAAGTACAACTTTATTTATTCTGTCCGTTCGTGTCTCTCTCACGCTCACTCAACTAAAAATGGCCACTAGTCTGTCATTTGCTGGCCGGCTTTTAAATTTTAGTTAAGAAAAATTGTCGATCATAACTAATCAATCATATTCAACACTGAAAGGAATTATGAGTTTTACCAACCCGTAAATTCATATTTGATAACCCCGACTTGTCAGAGCCATCGTCGAGGTCGAGAAAAAATAGTTTAAGAATTTTTTTTTTCATTTTTTTTTTGTTTCATTTCCCATTTTTTGAAAAACAAGCAGCCAAGAACTGGTGAAAACATAGCAACACTTTAGCACTTTGGTCGTAAAAGAAAATGGGGGCGGAGAAAGACAATAAAAAAAAATAGGTATTTTCAAAATTATTACCCATTTTGTATGATTTCACTAACACATAAACGGGGAAAATCATGAGAAAAACATTAAAAGCAAATTTTTGGTTATACAATAATATAGGTCATGACTAAAAATGGATATAGCAATCATGTCCTGTTGGCTCTTCGACAAGAAATTGTAAAATGACTGATTAGCCACGTACTAACTTGCATATATTTACACAGACATACAAATATATATATATACAATTGGCTGACTTCCCAGTCAACCACCCATTCTCCCTTTTTTCCTTTTTTCTTTTTCCTTTCGTACCCCCACCACCCACCCACCGATTCTGTCCCTCTGATATAGCTGAATTTTGGCTTTTGAACTCTTGACTCGGGTATGGAGGACGGGTATATCTTCTAGTAAGAGACATATGTATCTATCTGCTTTCACCTTTTTACTTCCTTAAATTCCAAAATTGTTAATCCCACCCTATTTATTTTCCTAGGGATAGAAGATTCTTTTTGGCCTGTATAAAATCTTATAATTCATTTGAATTTGAGTAAATAAAATTTTTGTTTCGCCTTTGGTAAAGAAGCGAGGATTTCCTCGTAGAAATGGCTATTCAATGGATTTAAATATCGAAATGTTTGTTTTATTTTTTTTTATATTTGGCTCTGTAAATAGAATATAATATTTGCCTCAAGCTCTCCACCTTGATCAATTTTAATATTAATTAAATTAATATTAATTAGGATCGGGTTTTGGGGATTTACCTATCTGATCATCCTTTTGAATTTAAAGCATAAATATATATATGTGTGTGTGTGTGTAAGTATATATATATATATATATATATAGAGAGAGAGAGAGAGAGAGAGAGAATCAACCGCAGACAGATCTGTCTCGCAGCTCATCAGTACGGTTAGACATCCGACTGCATTTTACCCAGAATTGAAACCATCAGTCGGCGATTCTACCTCTGAGCTACGGGCGCTCGGTAAAAGGAGGTAGACTTTTTTGCGTGTATATTATCATTATACATGCCCAATAGCTGAACTGCTCTAATTCATTGCTGAATGAACCATGCGTATATGCTAGAGTAGCTACTGTTTTTCAAAGTCTACCATTCTTTTGGAGTGCTCAATCAGGGCGTGAGAGAGTATATATATATATATATATATATATGTGTGTGTGTGTGTGTGTGTGTGTGTGTGTGTGTGTGTGTGTGTGTGTGTACACCGGCTCTGTTTGAGGAATCGGGGGAACAATGTTCGAATTCCAAACGTATACATTACATTCACTTACGTGCTAGCCTTGAAAAAGATATGAATTCATCCTCTCTTCCCCCACAGATATGGGTAAATAGCAAAATATATTGGCTTCTATAACCTTGGATAGCAACCGGTCTAGAAGAAGTAAAAACTTCTAACCACCTTGGGAGTGTTGGGCTCGTCAAAGAAACACGACTTTTGCTGCAGATGCAATAAATATGGTGCCCTTATGGCTCTACTGAGTCACGGGAATATATATATATATATATATATATATATATATATATATATATATATATATATATGTTGATAGTTATTCCGCTACCCAGGTTTCTAACATGAGTGGGGTCTTCAGGCGATTTTTAATAACTGATTTTACTGTTTACCGTTTTTCTTTTTAAGAACGCTCTTGTAACGATGTTTTATTTGAACCTTCACGTGGTAGGGAATTTATGAACGCGCAATTTTTAAATTAAAACGAATTATGGCGTTTTCATCCATGGTTGTGTGAACCTAAGAGGTATTTTTTAGTGTGGATGCATTTCGTCATAATTTCCGTGAGCCGAACGCCGTTACAAGAGCGTTCTTAAAAAGAAAAACGGTAAAACCACTCATGGTAGAAACCTGGGTAGCGGAATAACTCGTTTATAAATGGCATATATATATATATATATATATATATATATATATATATATATAGAGAGAGAGAGAGAGAGAGAGGGATAGAGAGAGTAGGGTAATCTTACATATTTTTTATTTTATATTTTTGTATTTTATTTTTTTTTGCCGGTAAGTCACCTTGAAAGTTAGTTTATAGACAGATAGTTGAAAGCGAGTGGGCAAGAAAAATAGGCAAGTATGGAAATAAAATTCCATCTTTTCCCCTGTGTGGTGTTCTTTCGTCCAATCAGAATAGCTAAAAGTGGTCATCTGACTCGTAATTGAACTACTCCTCTAGAATAAATAACGTTTTACTGAGTGTAGTTTTTTTTGCCTCTGGGTGTGGACCGAATGCTAATCACATCACATTCGAATCAACCAACAAAGGAGTATGTTCCCTAGACACGAAACTTCTGATGACTTGGGAGAGAAGAAAGAGACGAGCGAATTTTTTCGTGTCTTCATTTCACGCATTCTCTCGATCTTTAAATCTGTTGTATTTTTGTTGAAACTATTTCAATTTGGCGTGGTGTGGTAAGTAATTGGAATGTCTGTCTATTAAAATTTAATGTCAGATTCTGTTTTCACCCACTCACGGTTTTCGCGGATGTCTGCCCTTCTGGAAGTTTATAGACAATATTTCGTTGACTCTATACACTCACTTGCCAGTGTTAATTACAATTCCATCCTCACGTGGGCGGTCTTTTTCCCCAACCCCCCGATAATTACACTTTCGGTTGATCCTTTATCTTTTTTCTATCCGAGAGAGAAAGGGAAAGAATAATAACAACAAGGGAAGAAAGAAAGAAACAGAATTCTCTCCCCTCGCAGGACCAGCTGGATATTGTTAAATTGTTATCATATCAGTCGATGTCATCTTGTTAATGCCGTGTGTTTCGTCTTTCTCTTACCATTCGGGCACCCCAGCGCTATTTCTTTCTTCCTTTCACTCTCAGCCCTTGATTTTTCTAAGAAAAGAAAAAATATATACACAAAGAGATATTTTTTTAAATATCTATTCCTAGGTTTGAATTTAGGGTCCGTCGATATTCGTTTAGCGTTTCTGCATAAAGAACACTTACAGTGTTACAAATATTTTTGCTAGCGTCTTTACAGTTATGTTTTTGATGGGAGTAAGTGATTGCATATTGGCGATTTCAACCACTTCTTTAGCCATTTTAATGTGTATTCTTTTAGAAGTTATTAATTCTCTTCATGTTTTACTGTTTAAGACGTATTTTATCTTTCTGTTGTTTTCAGAAGGAGAGTTTATGCCGAGCTCTCGCGTCTTGAATTACACACACACACACACACACACACACACACACATATATATATATATATATATATATATATATATATATATACATATATATATATATGTAGCTATATATATATATATATATATATATATATATAGCTATTTGAACAATTGTTTCCTTCCTTTATTATCTGAACTACTGCCACCAGTGCACAATATAATTATGACCAAAAACTAAGAAACTAATTAATTATATATATACTAGATGTATAGCCCGGCGTTCCTCGGGTGTAATGAAAGCTTTAAGACTAAGCCATGGTCCTGGAGATCAGACTCCTTGGACGTTGGCACGAAAGACTAAAAAGCAATAGTTTTTACCAGTTAAAGCGAAACCGTAGACTGAAAGAAAAAGAAATGAATGTAAGTCAAATTTTGATTTCCTGGTATCGATATCAAATAAGATTTTTTCGTCGTAAACGGAATTTGGAAGGCTAAGTAAGTCCTCTGAGTAGGTGGTATCATGGCTGAGACTAAGAACTACAATTATAACTACTTAGAGCCAAAACCGGAGCAAATACTAAAATAAAAGAGCTGAAAAAAATACTGACGTACAGGCAGACAAACAGACACACACAAACATCTTCCTTAATATATATATATATATATATATATATATTATCGATTTTCTGCACTATTGGAAGAACTGCAAGCTTGAAATTTCTGAATATCATTTCTTATATTTTTGTCTGTGAGTGTATCAAATTTGATTAAAATCGGACAACTTCTATAACCCGACTTTTTCGATTATCGATTTTCGATATTTCTCGGGGGTACCTCAACACAAAACTTAGCTAAGAAGACCCGCAGACGCTTATACTACAACTGTGTAAATTTTCAAGAAACTTGGTTCAGCCGTTTCGGAGTCTATAGGTAACTGACACACACACACGCACACGCACGCACACACACACACACACACACACACACACAGAGACACACATGCAGACAACGTTCCATTTATAAATCAGTTATATATATATATATATATATATATATATATATATATATATAAGTTGAATTCCCATTGTAGTTTCTATAGGGGAAAGTGTGGACACATGCATGTGTGTGTAAGTATATAAATTCGAGCTAATGATTGCGCTCTCAATTAGTCTGGGTATGTAAGAACGAGAATTATACAGATGTCCTTCTGCTATCCTTGATAGCAGGGGTCTCACTACAGTTAGGAAACACATGTATCACGTATGCCACTTAACTGACTGACTGAATATGATAGTTTGAAACTATTGTGATTGAGTAATGAACTGATCCCCCACTAATGACGCATATATAATAATGCAATATAATCTATCTCTTCTCCCTTCACCTATGAGTCAAATAAAAGGACAGATTGGGTTCTATAGCCTTGGCTGGCAACCAGTCTACCGCAGAATGCAATGCCAACATACTGCGGGTTAATATTCTGCCCACTCAATCATGTTTCTTTCGAGACATGATCGCCTATGCGTGTATCACGTGTAGCACTTAACTGACTGACTGTAGATAATAGTTGGAAGCAATGACTGACTGACTGAATATAATATTTGGAAACAATTAAAATTTCTAATGGGCATAAAATGGGGGATCGGTTTTCTATTGTTAAGGAGTAATACATTGATCCCCCACTAATTATACTTAATATAATGATGTAATATAATCTATCTCTTCTCCCCCACCTATGAGTTAAATGGCAGGACAGATTGGGTTCTATAGCCTTGGTCGGCAACCTGTCTACCGCGGAAAGCAATGGCAACCTACGACGGGTTAATATACTGCCCAGTCATTTTTTTTTAATCATATCACCCCGAGCAAGGCGGTAAGACCACTGATGTGCAGGGGGCTACGTAAGAGTGAAATGATTGGAAAAGAGAAAACCGGAAACTGCATCCTAAACAGGAAAAAAGGGATGAGCCTCTTCACCTGTTCAATAGATGTGGGTGGAGTGTGATCCGGGCTATATTTTAGTCTATCTACTCCAATTGAAAAAAATAAAGAAAAGAGTGAAAAGATTGAAAAAGAGAAAACCGGAAACCGCATCCTAAACAGGAAACAAGGGAAGAGCCTCTTCACCTGTTCAATAGATGGTTCCCAACCCCGGGATAAATTACCTCAGTGGGATAATGTGTCCATATTTTGGGGGTAATGGATGTTTGGTTTGGGAAGAGACAATCAACTTATAATTTCACACTGTGCCAAATTATTAACGAGACAGCATTTCAAGGAAGTAAGTACTTTCCAAACTTGAATAATTCCAACAATGAATTGGTAAGAAATCCATATCTTGTGAGTGAAGATATCATTCCTGATGAGGACTATCCAGCAAAAAAAGAATTTCTCACACTCAGGATGAACAATGCATAGAAGCTTTTGTTTGAGACCAAGTCTGGTCTAGACACCTTTTGGATCTCTCGTCCACAGGATATACCAACACTAGCCTCTAGTGCAGTACAAATTCTCATAGGATCTTCAACCACTTATCTATGTGAACAAGCTTTTTCTACTGTCCTTGGGAAGAAGACCAAGAAACGTAGCAGACTCAACGTGGCAAACGACGCCCTTTCAGTCACAAAGCCAAGAATAAATAAGCTGTCACAGGCAATACAAGCTCAACAATCACATTAAGAATCACGGCTAGGTTACTGCTACTATACCTCTGATTATTATAGATTGGTACTCTTGCATTGAATAATTTCCATTAACTTTGTCTGCTTTTGATGTTTGAAAATATAATTACTTCTTTTCCTATATTACGGGTATTTGTTCATTGGGGTAATGGATAATAGTGAAATTGTATTTTGGGGTAATCCCAGCAAAAAGTTTGGGAATCTCTGATCTAAAGGAAAATATTATTACAATCTCAAACCATTTCATGGCTTTAAAAAACCTACAAAAGTTTATAAGCCGTAGAAAAAGAATCAATCAGTAAATTAACCATGAATTAAATAACTTCTAAAGCTCTCTGTTAATAATTTAGAATCTCTTTATGTATAAACCCTTGTGCAAATTAAATGAAACAACTGCTTTAGATTCTTTTATTTCAATATACGGTCAATTTTAGACCCGCTGAAGTTTCAGGGTGTAATCGATTTCTATTTTTCCATCAGATTAAGTCATTTGCAGTGATGTGTAGCAATATGAACCTAATTTTTCGGATGTATGATTAAATATTTGTTTGGTCTTAAAAGATATTAAGTCATTCTTGATTGTATCAGATTTCTATCATACTCAAATACTACTGTCTCGGCTATCGATTAGTTCTTTTACAGATATTGTCTTCGATGGGCGTTACTCCAAGAAAGCGTGGGAAAATTGTAACGCTGCATGAACACACTAGCAAGCCTTACAGAGATATCGCGGATATTTCTGATGTCAGGCTTTTAACTGTCAGTCTTGTTATCAAGACGAAGAAAATACTGGATTAATCAGTCAAAAATAAAATAAAATGCAATCAGAAGAGGAAAACAACGCCAATAGACGACGTATACGTGATCAGCGAAAGTGGAAAAGATCATAGAAAGAGAGTGTTCGGTATCTCAAATAATTTGCACAAGTTGTAAATTACAGAGCCATCTTCGGATTTTATCAAGAATATTGATATAATTCCGGGCAGCAGACTCGATATGACAGAATATTCGAGGTACGGGTGATTAGGAGATCTATAAATGTTCATGGACTGATTCTGGTAAGTATTGTTTGGAATGAGACAGGGAACCAATATTCATAACAGGAGACTTAGCAATTTGTTCAATATAATTACTCCCTGACATGCCAGTAAAAAGCCTGAGTCTAAGACGAGAAGAATAGCTAGTCTGGGGGTTAGAATCAGCAATGCTAAAAGCAGCCAAAATAACAGCAGTTTTATTTGGGGGTGTTAACATTTTTAAGGTTACTCACTAGGTGCCACCCTAGAGAAAAGTAAAAGGTTCCAAAATCTATAACGGTTTTTTTTTTTAAATCGTGGATGACAATTTATCATTTGTTCCTCGCATTTTTACAGATGATGTACAACGAGTTTTCATGACAACAGAAAAATTGAAACCAGCGTGAAAATCACACAAGACGGGTTCCATTCGCCAAAGGCATTTCTTTCTGCCTGAATATCAAAAATGATCTACGGAAAAAAAAAATAAAGCCCACCACTGAAGACGATTATTTGCAGCATCTTGATCCAGTTTACAAAGCATTATGTCGAATATATCCTGCTTTGGTAACTGAAAATTGTTATTCTTAAGCATGTCAATACAAGATCACGCTAAGCAAAACAAATTCTATAAAATGAAGACCTTTCAAATGCAAGATCCTGTCACATCCTTTGTACACAACAGGTTTAGGGGCTTACGGCCTATCACGTTGAATACACCGGTTCTCGCTCGATCACCGAAGTTAAGCAACGTTGAGCCTGGTCAGTACTTAGAGGGGTGAGCGCTTGGGAATACCAGGTGCTGTAAGTGTTTAGTGATGGATGTGCTTTGTGGTGCAGTGGATATCGGCTCGGAAAGAGAAATCGGTGATTCGAATTCCAGTTGCATACTCTGCATTCACTTAAGCACTGGTACCCTTGGGAAAGGTATTAATCCGTCCCTTCCCTTCCCTCCAGTTATGGGTTAAATAACAGAGTAGGACTTGGGGACCCTACCCTTAAAAACAAATCCCAATGAATCTTGATACCTGAAAAGAAAAAGTATTACTAGACACAAAACTTATATAAATACAACAATAAATTGTTGAAAGAAAAAGGTATTTCCAGTAATAAATAAATAAAATTTAGTTGGCAATAAATGACCCGCCGAAGTTGATATGCCATAAAAACAAAACAACCAACCAACCAACCAACCAACCAACCAACAGGTTTAGCAGCCCCAAACTTTTATTTGTGCCGGGCAGGAGCATCTTCAATAGTGGGGAAAAATCAACAGAAGCTACTAAATGGTAATGGAAGATGCATGGTGAACGAAACAACAGGATAATAAAAGAAAATATTTCAAGTAG
Source organism: Ascarosepion bandense (assembly GCA_037127315.1). NCBI lineage: Eukaryota > Metazoa > Mollusca > Cephalopoda > Sepiida > Sepiidae > Ascarosepion > Ascarosepion bandense. Next base: position 148,791 of record JBBBDQ010001847.1, read on the forward strand.
AGTTTGAATTTGGGTTTGGGTTTTGTTTAACGGCATATCAGCCTCTGTGGGTTATTTAAAGGTGTGGGGTTTAAGTAGTTTTTAAATGTTCGGTTATAGTGAGAAGATAGATTTTAATGAAAAATTGTTATCTTTTTTTATTTTAGAAAACTAAAAGTGTCTTCTAGTTCTGTATTCAAAAATGTACTTCTGGTAATATATTTTTCCTTCAGAAATGTATTATTTTTATTTATTTATTTTTTTTTTATACTTAATTTCAGAAGAAAGTTAACTTCCAAATATATGAAAATAAGTGATAACTGTAGTTTTACTTAATTTTTTCAGACGAAAGTTAACTTACAAATATATGAAAATATAGATTTTTTTAAAGAAAGTTAACTTTAAGGTTAAGTAAAACTACACTTATCACTTATTTTCATATATTTGAAAGTTAATTTTCTTCTGAAATTAAGTACCAAAAAAAAAAAAGGAAAAAAAAAAACACGCAAATACACGCAATATATTTGAAGGTTAATTAAACTACACTTATCACTTATTTTCTTATATTTGAAAGTTATCTTTCTTCTGAAATTAAGTACACGCAATGTATCTCTTTCTATAAAAGTCTATTTTTTATGTATGTAGTTCTGTAAAAGTCTATTTTTGTACTTTCATGGTGTTTTGATCTCAGTTTGGGGTTTAACTATTTGTCCATAGCTGGGACCCTAATAGGTGCTACCACCTCGGGTCATGGTGGACCTGGGAACAACAGCCATTAAGAGGTAGTTCCATGCACCTGAAAACATCCCATTCAGTAGCCTTGCTGCCGGATGCAGTTTACCGTCATACCCAGGACCGTTTAAATTAAAAAGAGAAATCATCAAGATATTCAAAACAATTTTTATAACCTTTTCGTTAGAGGAAAACCTTCAGAAATTTCCCTCAAATGTCCCTTTCGCTGCTTTCATCGAAGGTGAAGGTGAAATTGAGAAATGATTGCGTTATTGATAAAAAATTATATATGCTTATATCCTTTGTTCACATATCCTTACTAGGGGAATATATCACTTAACACGTAAAACTGTACCTTATATGTAAAAAAAAAAAAATATATATATATATTTATCCGATAAATATTTACACACAGATACACATAAACACATTTCATTGTTTCGGTTTTGGATCAGGTGAAGCTTTGAAGAACGAAATGCATAATCAAATCTATTTTCAATCAAATGTATTTTCATGAAACGCTTCCATATGTCAAATGTAAAATTTTGACGGGGTTCCTCTCTTCTAATTAGAACACACACACACACACAATTACACACACTCATTCACACACATACACACACACACACACATATATATATATAAATATATATATATATAAATATATATATATATATAAATATATATATATATATAATATATATATATATAAATATATAATAATAATGAAACCGACTCTGTAAGTATTCTAATCTTAAAATGTTACACAAGTAAATTTTAAAGACCACGAATAACCAGCAGAATCTAACTCCGTTATTGTCCTCGGCTATAGAGCTTTGGACAAAGAGGGGAAAAAAAAAAGAAAGCTGCGTAGACCGACAATACATACAGTTCTTCACAGCAAAGAAAAAAAACCCTCAAACGGAACGAACCACAAGGAAAGAAAAGCCGATTTTTTTCGTGTATATAAATATATATAAATATATATATATATATATAAATATATATATATATAAATATATATATGTATATTTTTTTTTGTAACGTACAAACATACAACGTGTGTTAGCACGTGCGATACCCTGTCTTTCTTCATCAGCAGCCGACCAGGGGTGATGTCACGGTTTCGGTGGCTATGGCGGGACCGCCACCCCTGGCGCCACCAGCAGCGTTTGCCACCAGGCAGGGTATGAAGATACAATTGTTGATTGTCCCTCTTGTACATTCTCATAAAGAAGTAAATAAAACGATCGTTGTTCTTTGCAGTTTGTATCGGCAATGAAATTTCCTGAACGCGTTTGCCGTTATTAATGCGCTCGTGAAGGAAGAAGAAAAAAAAACGTTATAGACGACTACACAAATATCTCATTTGCGCATATTAGATCGTGATGTTGCACGAATTTTGTTCGTTTGTTGTTTTGAAATCGACTAAATCCAACTTGACGCGTTCTGTACCGTTGTTCGAATGCGGTGTCAAGCGCTTTTTAAACCACGGCCAGTGAGGCCTATTTTAGAAAGGAAAAAAAATAACTGAATGTCCCAGAAACCCACGACACCCAACCCCAATAGGCATCACGTTACACCTTCAACCTTTGTCCACACATTCGGCACGCAGTGACTCGTATCGGTTTTTCTTTAGATCGTGCGCCTCTACACTGTTCTTTTCCCAAGAGACTGTTAACTCTATTAGGAAGACAGTCTTTTTGAGTCTGAGTACAATACGATGTGTGGACGCTTGATTGCCTGTGCGATATATATATATATATATATATATATATATATATATATATATATATATATATTCTATTTTTAAACGAGTTATTTCGCTACTTAGGTTGTCATCAGGTGATTTTTAATAAAATTTTATTATTTATAGATCTGTCTGCGGATGACTATATATATATATATATATATATATAAGTTCATAAAATGTTGCTGCTCTACACACCATTGGGTGAGATGATGATGATGATATATATATATATATATATATATATATATATATATATACGCGTGTGAGTATATTTGAATAATAAATTTCGACTACAAAATTTTATTAGAACCTTAAATAGTAGCCATTTTTGAATGCTTATTAATACTGACAACAGGCACGATTCTAAGCAACCTTTTTTCATAGATTACATATATATATATATATGTATATATATATATATATATATATATATATATATATATAGTCATCAGCAGACAGATCTGTTTCGCTGTATGACAGCTCATCTGTATGGTTAAACAGCCGATTGCATTTTACCCAGGATTGAAACCCGACCGAATTGGCGTCAGTCGGTGATTCTACCACTAAGCTACAGGTGCTCGGTCGGAAGAGGAAAACTTTTTAGCGTGTATATTATCATTATACACCACCAATAGCTGAGCGTGTTCTAATATATATAATTACTATTTTGAATAATACTGATGGAATAGTCTAAATTATGATGAAAAAAGAATGGCATTTTAATATTTGTAAATTACCAAAATGTTTGTCTTAAAATGTTTAAGTAATGACAATATGCATAAAATAAATTACAATGATTTAAATTGCCACTTTTGCAAACTGGCAAAAACTTTTGCAGCGACCTGATAACACATGTAAAGAGTGACACAGTTTAAGAGACAATATAAAAATAAATTACATATATCCTAAAAATATTAGAGTGAGAGACAGCTGGAATTTTCGCAGAACTTAACGAGAAAAGAAATCTTGGGGCATTTGACTATAGAAGGCCATAACCAAAGGGAAAAAAATGGTAGGAGATGACTGCGGGTCAATTACCTGACGGGCATTTGTGAATGGATGGCTAAATAGTGGACAATTTCCTTACAGAAGAAAAGAACATTGGGTGCAACAGAAAAAGGGTTCTACAGAAAGATGCTAAGGATACCATTTACAGGGTGCGTAAGATGAAGAGAAAATGTATATGATAAACATAAGCTACAAATTACATCTCCATATTCCTGAAGGGACGAAATGCGTTATTAAAGTTTGTTTTTTTCTTTTTTATAAATGTATAAATATATATGTAGTGTGCGTATGTGCTTGTGTGTGTGTGTGTGTGTGTGTGTGTGTGTGTGTGTGTGTGTGTCTGCAGATACATATTAATTTATTAATGTTATATAAAATTAAACCCAGTAATGGAAAGAAAATTAAAATTAATCACGCAATTATTTTTCTCTGGATGTCATATAAATATTAAGAATATTTTTAAAAATATGTTTTATGGTCTAATTTCATCTGATTTTGACATAACGTAATTTAATGTCTATCATACACACATACAAATTTATGTGTATATATATATATATATATATATATATATATATATATATATATATATATGAATTTTCAATTTCATTTTAGTGTTGTCAAAATTGTACGGAGTTAATTTATTTCATTTAGAAATAATCTTTTTCTAATTAAGTTTATTCTTTGAATTACACGTGTCATTTACTATGTTAATTTTGTGCTACAGTGGGAATTATTCATGGTATATAATGATATATTTATATAAAGTTATATATTTACATCTAAACTTATTTATAAATGGAACTTTGTCTGCGTGTGTGTGTGTGTGTCTCTGTGTGTGTGTATCCGTTACCTATAGACTCCAAAACGGCTGAACCCATTTTCTTGAAAATTTACACAGTTGTACTATAAGTGTCTGCGAGTGTTCTTAGCAGGGTTTTGTGTCGAGGTATCCCCGATAAGTATCGAAAATCGATAATCGAAAAAATCGGGTTATAGAAGGAGTGGTCCGATTTTAATCAAATTTGATACACTCATAGACAAAGACATAAGAAACGATATTCAGAAGTTTCAAGGTTGCAGTTCTTACGATAGTGCAAAAAATTTGATATCGATACCAGGAAACCAAAATTTAATTCACATCCATTCATTTTTCTTTCAGTCTACGGTTTCGCTTTAACTGGAAACAACTATTGCTTTTTGGTCTTTCGTGCCAACGTCCAAAGAGTCTGAGCTCCAGGACCATGGATTAGTTTTAAAGCTTTCATTACACCCGAGCAACGCCGGGCTATACTGCTAGTATATATATATATATATATATATATATATATATATATATGAATATATATATATATATATATATATATATAGTAAGTTATATATTTACGCTATAGTGTACAGATTGATACTTTTTAATCAAACACGGGAAACGTATTGAAAAACAAACTCCGGCATCTACATATATAGATAGGCTTTCAAGAAATTCGCTGAGGAAGGTATATATATATATATATATATATATATATATCACGACGTTTGACACTACATTTAAACGATAATTCAACATACCAGGCCACATATACAATTCCGTGAATCCTCGTCGAAAACACAACCATGCTTAAACATGAAAACAATAAACAAAAACTAAAAATACTCGAAGCCATATACATAAAACAGTTGAAAACTAACCTAAACAAAATTAACTACGAAATCTCCACACACATTCTCAAATTCCTATAATAGATAACAGAAGCGATTGGTTATCCCAATGGCTTTCCATACTTAATACTTCTCGCCTCCATTCACGCATGTTCATGCTGTAGTGCGATTTTCGCTTCCAGCACGCACGCACGTATTCGCCAACCTTCCTTACAAACAAAATAGACGACTACTACTATCGTTTGTCCGCGAACTGCTTAATACAACCAATACAATTGTCATCTTAGATAACGGCTGAAGTAAGACGAAAGCCTAGAAAGAATTAAATTAAAAAATCACCTATCAATATTGTGATTTTCTTTCCTCTTTCAACGATAATGCTTTAAGCTTATCAGATGATACGAAAAAGATTTGCATTAAACAAATCGACAAAACTTGTCTATATTATTTAATGGAACTTGCATCAATATATATATATATATATATCACCCCGAGCAAGGCGGTAACGCCACTGATGTGCAGAGGGCTACATAATAGTGAAAAGATTGGAAGAGAGAAAACCGGAAAACACATCCTAAACAGGGAACAAGGGATGAGCCTCTACACTTGTTCAATAGACATAGGTGGAGTATGAAGCGGGCGATAGTTTAGTCTATCTATATATGTATATAAGCTATTTTCATAAAAAAAAGTATGTTACGATAAGGTTTGGCAGGTCTCCGTGCGTGTTTAAATGGGATCAAATTGAACTTTGTTTAGAGAGATGAAGCATAAAATACTTGTTGGCAAAACAAATATCGCAGAATCATCTACGTGCAAAAAATGAAGGCATTATTGATAAAAAGGAAAACCCAAACCTCGATAACATCAACTATGATCCCACTAACAACGTGTTGACTGTGTTCGGTACATAACACAAACACACTACTCTACAAGGATGCATAACTCTACGTACATTCTGTAACACGTAAAATAAAATCCGTCTTCGATAATGGCTACAAGTATAGCCGAAAGCGCTCTAATAAACAAAACATTTGGAGAGTTTTTGTGCAATTTATGTCCTGTAAAGTAAAAGATCATCAGACCATATGACAAATTACATAAAAACTTAATCACAATACCTTGTCTGTAATTTTTAATGAAACCTACATAAAAGTTATGACTGCACCCAAATATTTAATTTTTAAATTATATATATAGTCAACCACAAACATTTAAGTTTCGCAGCTCATCTGTACAGTTAGAAATCCGATTTCTCTCAGTAAGGATTGAAACCAGACTGAATTGTCATCTGTCGGCGACTGTACCTCTGAGCTATGAGCGCTCAGTAGAAGAAGGCAAACTTTTAGCATGTGATATACATAGGTTAGTAGCTAAGTGCGTTCTAATTCATTATATATATATAGTCATCAGCAGACAGATCTGTTTCGCTGTATCACAGCTCATCAGTACGTTAGACAGCCGATTGCTTTTTACCCAGGATTGAAACCCGACCGAATTGGCGTCAGTCGGCGATTCTACCTCTGAGCTACGGGCGCTCGGTAGAAGGAGGCAGACTTTTCAGCGTGTATATTATCATTATACACGTCCAATAGCTGAGAGTGTTCAAATTCATTGCTGAATGAACGATGCGTAAATGTCAGAGTAGCCGCTGTTTTTCAAAGTCTACCATTCTTCCAGAAGGCTCAATCAGGTTGGGAGAGCGTAAATAGTCTATATACATACATACGTACATATATATATATACCGGCCTATTAGCCGCGTCCAATACAGCAGTATCATGTTTGAGAGTGATATGCTTACAATTTCTTCTCTTCCGTCCTCTTACTTTCCAGCCAACTTTGATCATAAAAAATATAAATTTAATGTCAATCATTATATTCTGTCTTCTCGATTCTTGTTTTTATGTGCTCTCACTCCTTAATTATGTTTTCCTCTTCTCATATTATTATAAGTCCTATGCTAACACTTTCTATCCTCGCTTGTGGAACTCTCTTCCGACTCCTTACTTTCTAATCAGTGGTTATTTACTGTCTTCTTGATTCCTGTCCTTTTATTGTTCTCTCTCCTTAATTATGTTTCTTCTCATATTATTATAAGTCCTCTGCTAACAGTTTCTTCTCTCGCTTGTGGAACTCTCTTCCGACTCCTTACTTTCCAGTCAGTGGTTATTTACTGTCTTCTTGATTCCTGTCCTTTTATTGTTCTCTCTCCTTAATTATGTTTTTCTCTTCTCATATTATTATAAGTCCTACGCAAACAGTTTCTTTTTTTGCTGGTGGAATCCTCTTTCAGCTTTTTGCTTTCCTCTCAACGACCACCTTCAAAATTTCAACCGTTATATATATATATATATACGGAGGTTGATGAACCTTCTTTTAACGTTATTTTATTCCCCTCTTCCTTTCTTTTACTATCTGTAATCAATTTAGCTTATTAGGTTTTATCGCATTACGCGTAATGCTATTATTTTTATGCCTAAAATTGACTCTAAACTTAGAGAATCCATTAATGAACGTTTCTTTGAAAAATACTAAAAAAATCAGTTGAGTGCCATACGTGATACACGCTTTGGGTGATCATGTCTCGAATAAGACATTACTGACTGGGTATAATATTGTCCCGCAATAAGTTGCCATTGCTTTCTGCTGTAGACTGGTTGCCAGCCAAGGCTATAGAACTGTCCTGCCATTTAACTCATAGCTGGAGGGAGAAGAAATAGATTACATTACCTTATTATATTAAGTATAATTACTCGGGGATCTGTTTCTCACTTCATAACAATAGAAAAACGATCCCCCATTTTAGGCCCAGTAATAGTTTTAACTATGTTTCTATTATATTCAGTCAGTCAGTTAAGTGCCATACGTGATACATGTTTTGGGTGATCATGTCTCGAAAGAGACATTACTGACTGTGCAGAAGATTTCTGCGGTAGTCTGGTTGCCAGCCAAGCCTATAGAACTCAATCTGCCCTGCCATTTAGCTTATAGTTGGAGGGAGAAGAGATAGATCATATCAAATTATTATATTAAGTATAATTAGTGAAGGCTGATTTAAAATGGGACACAGAAAGGTGAGAAAAGAAATAGTCCCAGAAAACAAAAGAAAATTTTTGAAGGTAAAATAAATAATGTGGATTTGAAAATGCTACGAGACACTGGTCGTGATATTACAATAATTAATGATGCCACACAGAAAGAAATCAGAAAAACCCATATTAATCCTAGAACACTAAACATGGATATATAGTCAGTGAGTTAAGTGTCATATGTGATACACGCTTTGGACGATCATGTCTCGAAATAGACATGACTGACTGGGCAGAAGTCTATCCCCCAGTAGGTTGCTATTATTTTCTGCGGTAGACTGGTTTTCATCCAAGACTATAGAACCCACATTGTCCTGTTATTTAACTCATAGCTAGAGCGGGAAGAGATGTATTATATTATCAAGTAGTAATTAGTGCGGGATCAGTTTATTACTTCATAACAATAGAAAACCGATCCCCCACTTTATGCCAAGTAGAAGCCTAAATCATGTTTCCAAATATTATATTCAGTCAGTCATTTAAATGCCATACCTGATATACAGACAGAAATTGTAACAAAACTTCAACAATTTTTGAAGAAACAATATATATTCTGTCAAAAACTTTTAGCAACGAAAGCTTTTTATTTAATGTATAAATCTAATGAAAAAGAAGACAATTTTTTTTGTTTTGTTTTGTTTTCTATGCTGGAATCATTAACAAGGAGCGTGAAAGATTCCGACTAAATTAACTGACTGTAAGCGTTTAATTTTCGTTCAAGGATTTAACGATGAAAAAGGACACAAAAATACAGACAAAATAATAAACTTACACCACAGGAAATATTGAACGAATGTCAGAGAATCCTAAATCTTGGACATGATGCTGAATAAATTCAGGAAAAAATGTGTGCATACATTCAAGCAAAAAAAAAAATCATGTGCAAAATAAATCCGTGTTTCAAATGAGGAATGTTACAAATTGGAGACAACTGCTTTTTTAAGTATTTGAAATGTTACAAGTGTAGAATATATAAAGTCACATTGCAAAACTAAATCAAGAAAGATGCTCACTTGAAAAAAAAATGGGACACAGAAAGGTGAGAAAAGAAATTGCCCCAGAAAACAAAAGAAAATTTGTGAAGGTGAAAATAAATAATGTGGATTTGAAAATGCTACGAGACACTGGTCGTGATATCACAATAATTAATGATGCCACATAGAAATAAATCAGAAAAACCTGTATTAATCCTAAAACACTAACCATGGGTATATAATCAGTCAGTTAAGTGTCATATGTGATACACGCTTTGGACGATCATGTCTCGAAATAGACATGACTGACTGGGCAAAAGTGTATCCCGCAGTAGGTTGCCATTACTTTCTGCGGTAGACTGGTTGCCAGCCAAGGCTAGAGAACCCAATCTGTCCTGTTATTTTACTCATAGCTGGAGGAAGAAGTGACAGATTATAATTCCATTATTATATTAAGTATAATTAGTGGGGGATCAGTTTAAAAAAGACAAAGATTTTGTTATTAATGCTGGAATCATTAACAAGAAGCGTGAAAGATTCCGACTAAATTAACTGACTGTAAGCGTTTAATTTTCGTTCAAGGATTTAACGATGAAAAAGGACACAAAAATACAGACAAAATAATAAACTTACACCACAGGAAATATTGAACGAATGTCAGAGAATCCTAAATCTGGGACATGATGACGAATAAATTCAGAAAAAAATGTGTGCATACATTCAAGCAAAAAAAAAAAAAATCATGTGCAAAATAAATCCGCGTTTCACATGAGGAATGTTACAACTTGGAGACAACTGCTTTTTTAAGTATTTGAAATGTTACGAGTGTAGAATATATAAAGTCACATTGCAAAATTAAATCAAGAAATATTCTCACTTGAAAAAAAATGGTACACAGAAAGGTGAGAAAAGAAATAGTCCCAGAAAACAAAAGAAAATTTGTGAAAGTGAAAATAAACAATGTGGATTTGAAAATGCTACGAGACACTGGTCGTGATATCACAATAATTAATGATGCCACACAGAAAGAAATCAGAAAAACCTATATAAAGTAGGACTTCGAAAGTAAAGAGAAGTGTCTCAGGTGAGAAATTATTTTGTATTGGAGAAATAACTTTTAATGTCTCATTCTGCATCAAGAGCGTAAAAGCTAAGGCTTGAGTTAAAATATACGGCACACTTATTCGGTATTGGCTTCATTGAATTATTTGAGCTTTGGGATTTGCGTATAAACGTTTATTGCAAAAATGTAAGTGGACAAGTGACCAGTAAAAAACAACATAAAATTTAAATGAAGAATTGAAATTGTTTTCAGGATGTTGTGTCGAAACAGTTGGGTCAATGTTTCAAATTCTAAGCAAAATTTCAAGTATGAAATGATCGATGCCAGTATTTAGAACAAAACGATGAGTCCCATTCGTTGTACTGGATCAAGTCAATGTAGAATTAGACCAACTTGAAAAGATATGTGCAATTAAACGATTTGAAATAGTCAGCACCAGCGGTGTATATGAGAAAAATAAAATAACAGTTTTGTTTGTGTAGATTTGTCGAAAGGGTTAAGCAACAAAACTACCCATTACCAAATCCAGAGTTATTTCTTTCGAAACTAAAATGAGATACGGACAGGTAAGGAATTCAGCAGATATCCAAATATAGAAAGGGGCGTAAGACAAGGATGTGTCTTTTCACCGGATCTGTTCAACTTGTACAGCGAGAATATTTTGAGGACCCTAGAAGTTATGCCTGGATTTGTCATTGGAGGCCACAATTTAAACAAATTAAGGTACGAAGATGATACAGTGCTGATAGCAGACACAGAAAGGAAACTACAAGACCTCCTACAGAGAGTAGCTGAAAAGAGTGACAAGAAAGGACTAGAAATAAACTGCAAGAAAACCGAATGCATGGTCATCAGTAAAAAGGGCAGCGCAATATGCCAAATACAGGTCGGGGATGCTAGAGTCAAATAAGACATGGAAAGGAAACTACAAGACCTCCTACAGAAGGTAGCAGAAGAAAGTAACAAGAAAGGACTAGAAATAAACTGCAAGAAAACCGAATGCATGGTCATCAGTAAAAAGGGCAGCCCAATATGCCAAATACAGGTCGGGGATGCTAGAGTCAAATAAGACATGGAAAGGAAACTACAAGACCTCCTACAGAAGGTAGCAGAAGAAAGTAACAAGAAAGGACTAGAAATAAACTGCAAGAAAACCGAATGCATGGTCATCAGCAAAAAGGGCAGCCCAATATGCCAAATACAGGTGGAGGATACAAAAATCAAGCAGGTACAAAAATTTAAATACCTGGGTAGCGTTATAACAGAAGACGGAAAGTGCGACACAGAAATCCGAAGAAGAATTGGCATGGCGAAGGAAGCATTCCAGAAGTTGAGTAAAGTATTAAAAAACGGGACAATTTTGCTAGAAACAAAGAAGAGAGTACTGGATTGCTCTGTGTTTTCAGTTCTTCAATATGGCAGTGAATGCTGGACAATATCAGCAAAGATGAAAGAAAGAAAAACTTGAAGCGTGGTTCAATGCTGCGAATATCATGGATCGAGCATATGAGCAATGATGAGCTCTTAGAAATGATGGAAACGAAAAGGAAATTAGTACTGAGCATCAGGAAGAGACAGCTGAAGTTCCTGGGACATGCAATGAGAAGGGAGGCCTTGGAGAACCTGATACTAACAGTCCAGATAGAAGCAAAAAGAGAGAGGAGAAAGCAGCGTATAACATATTTGAAGAACCTAATCAGGTGGATGATGGAACAAGTGTTGCATGGTGTAACAGGAGAAGGCGTGCTAAGAGCCACCAGGGATAGGGAGACGTGGAAAGCCATGATTGCATATGTCCTGAAGGGACAGGGCACATAGAAGAAGGAGATCTTTCTGAAGTAGATTTATAGATACAAATTAAAGAAGGTTGTTCCAAATTAACAACTATAAATACAAACAAGAGATTGGAAAAGCTCAACTGACTTCGTTTTGGTATTAAAGTGGCTTTAGCTATATAATCTTTTTTTGTTTGTTTGTATTTTAAGTTTTTTTTTCTATGGTAATTTCTATATGCAAATTAAAATGTCAGAGTTTCCTCCCTTACCCAAAAATAACATTTGTACAATTTTGTCACTTATAAACGCCATACACTTTATCTTTAATCAAGAACCTGACAGCAGGTTGATATTAAGCGGACGGGTCGTAAGGGTTAAATCTATGATTAAGAAATAGTTTTATTCTAAAATTCACGCTAAAATAGTAATACTTGTGTAAATCAGATTAATTTAATGTAAAATATGCTAACTTTCAAAATGTAATTTGTCACATATTTTATTTTTTGCAAGATTTTTAAAACCGAAAATCAACTTTTATTTACAAATGTGTCGATCACTCAGAAATGGCGGCAAAATTTAAAAATTGAAAAAGAAATTTCAAACTTTTATATTCCAATCAATATAATTTCTGTTTGAAATAAACCAGAGAGTATTTTGCTGACTGGAAATATTAAATTTAATCATTTAGATTTCAAATAAATGTAAAATAAAAATTTCAAGAAAACTTTCATTTTTAAAGATTCATTTTGAAAATAACTATACAGTTTTTTTCACGATTTATTGGAGATATCTAATATTAAGTCTTGCTTAGGCACACGCAGTGACGTCTGTCAGAAATAATCCGAAGACTGATTCTAACGGTTTTAGACTACTGGAAGTTCTTTGTTTCAGCGGTAGTGTGTTATTTAGACGACAGTATCAGAAATCATTTTTATTTCTTCAGAAATTTCAATAAGGTATAGATACAATGCTGATAGATTGTGATTTTGAAGTGACTTATCTGGATGATAGATGAATTAAAAGACTATATAAAGAACTACATACTGAACATGCGGAAACATTTTTTGGGTTCAAACGCAATGAAAAAGAGTATGAATTGTTTCTGCCTAAAATTAAGTAACTAGTACAAATCATTGACAAAAGTAGTTGTCAACCCTATCGGTCGATGACAAGTACAATTAAGAATATGCCTCCCATAACAAGAGCTATAGGTGACAAGACTTCCTATGACTAACTAACTACTATCATTTTTTTAAAATTTCACTCCAAACAAGGCGGTACCGCCACTGATACGCAGGGGGCTACATAAGAGAGTTAAAGTTTTAGGCAGGAGGAGAGTGAAGAGAAAGACGAACCAGCTAAAGTGAGTGACAGAGAAAGGGAAAGAGAAGAATGTGAACAACGATGTGAAGAGAGTTGCGAAAGTAGAGAGAAAGGATATACCTAATTTACAAGATTTGACAGCTTCACTGAACTATCTTTGTAAAACAAGACATAAAATGAAACTAGATGAACCAGTTCGAAGAAATAAAATATAATACTAACTTCAAACCTAATAGCGGATTTCTTCTATGTGCCCTGTCCTTTCAGGACATAGGCGATCATGATTCTCCACGTCTCCCTATCCCTTGTGGCTCCCAGTATGCTTGCTCATGTTACTCCTGGCAACCCCCGTTCCGTCATCCACCTGATCAGGTCCTGCAAATATGTTATCCGCTGCCTTCCTCTGTCTCTCTTTCCCTCTACCTGGCCAGTCAGTATCAGGTTTTCCAGGCTTTCCTTCCTCATTGCATGTCCCAGGAATTTCAGTTGTCTCTTCCTGATGCTCAGTATTAATTTCCTTTTTGTTGCCATTCTTTCCAACACCTCATCGTTGCTTGCATGCTCAGTCCACGATATCCGCAGCATCCTTCTGTAGAACCACATTTCCGCTGCTTCCAGTTTTGTCCTCATTTTCGATGATATTGTCTAGCATTCACTGCCGTATTGAAGAACTGACATCACATAGTAATCCAGCACTCTTGTCTTTGTTTCTGGTGAAATTTTCCTGTGTGTTAGTACTTTACTCAGCTTCTGGAACGCGTTCTTTTGCCATGTCAATTCGTCTTCGGACCTCTGTGTCGCACGTTCCATCTCCTGTTAGAACACTTCCTAGGTATTTAAATATTTGCACCTGCTTTATACTGGTATCCCCCGCCTGTATTTGGCATTTTGGGTTGCACCTTTTGCTGATGACCATGCATTCAATTTTCTTAAAGTTTATTTGTAGACCTTTTTCCACCGCTACCTTTTGTAGGAGGTCTTGTATGATCCAAAAAAAGAAATCGCAGTGGTTTCTGATTATAGTGATTATGGAATAGGAACAGTAATTTTACATAAACATGATTACGGTAATATGAAAGCATTTGCATATGCTTCGCGTTCATTACTACCAGCAGAAAAGAAATTATAGCCAGATCAAAAAAATGTTTCACAAATTTATACACAGAAGAAGTGTTTGGTTGCAGACAGACCCCAAACATTTATTATCAATTTATAGTTCGTAAAATGAAATTGTTACGCGTGTAGCGAATAGAATAAGAAGCTGGAGTATCATCTTATGATTAGATGTTAAAATCATATTATATCACAAAATCGACTGTTAAATGTAATTCATAGTGAATATCCGGATGAAATCGCGTATGAGAAGCTATGTATTAGTTCGGTCAGTTAAGTGCCATTGCTTTGGGTAATCATGTCTCAAAAGAGACATGACTGACTGGACAGAAGATAATCCAGCAGTAGGTGGCCATTAATTTCTGCGGTAGACTGGTTGCCAACCAAGGCTATAGAACCCATTCTGTTCTGTTATTTGACTCATAGATAGAGGAGGAAGAGATGTATATTATTAAGTAGTAATTAGTGGGGGGATCAGTTTATTACTTCATAACAATATAAAGCTGATCCCCCACTTTATGCAGAGTAGAAGCCTTAATCATGGTTTCACCTAATCTATTCAGTCAGTCAGCTAAGTGCCATACGTGATACACGCTTTCGGCGATCATGTTTCAAAAGAGACATGACTGACTGGGCAGAAGATTATCCCGCAGTAGGTTGCCTTTGCTTTCTGCGGTAGACTGGATGCCAACCAAGGATATAGAACCAAACTCTCCTGCCATTTAATTCATAACTAGAGGGAGTATAATTAGTGGGGGATCAGTTTATTACTTCATACCAATAGATAACCAATCCCCACTTTATGCCCAGCTACTAATCTCCAAGAATTTAAATGTAAACTCAATAGCCTTTCTTTCTTTACCCGCTCTTTCGCACTTCTTTCTCTGTCCACTCCACTCTCATCAGTATACTCATCCTTCTCTTACTCACTTCCTCACCCCCCCATAACCTGACACTCTTTCTCATAACTTTCCTCTTATGTAACCCCCTGCAAAACAGTGGCAGTAAAATGCCTTGCTTGGGGCGATATGATTATAAATAAAATATTCTATAATATTATAATGTAGACATAAAGTGGGGAATCAATTCTACATTACAATCAATATATAAACTGATCCCTCACTTTATGGACACAGTCATCCTTCTCTTACTCACTTCCTGACACCCCTTATAAATGTCACTCTTTCTCATAACTTTCCTCTTATGTAACCCCCTGCAAAACAGTGGCAGTAAAATGCCTTGCTTATGGCGATATGATTGTAAAAAAATTCTATAGTATTATAATGTGGACATAAATGGGGGATCAATTCTCCATTGCAATCAATATGGAAACTGATCCTTAACTTTATGGCCATGGTAATTCTCTGGTTCTTAGGATCGAATTTTCCCTCCTCTTTTAGAAGACTTCCGAAGTATGTAAATTAAAGCAAATTCGTTTCATTCACTTGTGTCCAAAACTATTTAGGAAAGGTACGAGAAACCGGGGAGCCGAGTTCGAATTCCAGTTGAATCCATTGTATTCACTTACGCGCAAATAACCTTGGGAAAGGTATTAATCCGTCTCTTCCTTCCAGTTCTGGGTTAAATAGCAGGACAGATTGGGTTCTATAGCCTTGGCTGGCAACCAATCTACCGCAGAAAGCAATGGCAGACTACTGCGGGATAAACTTCTGCCCAGTCAGTCATGTCTATTTCGAGACATGATCGCCCAAGCGTGTATCACGTATGGCACTTAACTGACTGAATTAATCCGTCTCTTGCCTTCAGCTATGGGTCAAATTAAAAGACATATTAAGCTCTGTCGCCTTGGCTGGCAACCAGTCTACTGCAGAAAATAATGACAACCTACTGCGGAAAAATCTTCTGCTCGATCGGACATGTCTATTTCGAGACATGATCGCCCAAATGTTAATCATATATGGCACTTAATTGACTGACACCCCACGAATCCGAACCTCTCATCCATTACCCCAACCTGAAATTATAGGTTACATAAAAATAAAGAACACAAAGCAAATATATGTATTGTATATACGAAAATATTTAAAGGAAATGTAGCACATATTGAAAAATATCTATCAATCTAAACTTATTTATAATTGGAACTTTGTCTGTGTGTGTGTGTGTCCGTTAACTATAGACTCCGAAACCGCTGAACCGATTTTCTTGAAAATTTACACAGTTGTACTATAAACGTCTCCGAGTGTTCGTAGCTAGGTTTTGTGTCGAGGTACCCCCAAAACGAATTGAAAACCGAAAAAATCGGGTTATAGAAGAAGTGGTCCGATTTTAATCAAATTTGATACCCGCATAGACAAAGACATAAGAAACCATATTCAGAAGGTTCAAGTTTGCAGTTCTTACAATAGTGCAGAAAATCGACAATATATATATATATATATATATATATATATATAAAGGCAAGATGTTTGTGTGTGTGTCTGTTTATCTGCCTGCATGTCTGTATTTTTTTCAGCCCTTTTATTTTAGTTTTTGCTTCGGGTTTGGCTCTAAGTAGATATAATTGTATTTCTTAGTCTCAGCCATGATACCATTTACTCAGAGGACTTATTTAGCCTTCAAAATTCAGTTTACGATGGAAAAAATCTTATTTGATATCGATACCAGTAAATCAAAATTTGGCTTACATCCATTCATTTTTCTTTCAGTCTACGGTTTCGCTTTGACTGGAAACAACTATTGCTTTCTAGTCCTTCGTGCCAACGTCCAAAGAGTCTGATCTCCAGGACTATGGATTAGTTTTAAAGCTTTCATTACACCCGAGCAACGCCGGGCTGTACTGCTAGTAGGTTGTATAAATATAGGTTGAAAAAACTTCGGCTAGTAAGTTGACGAAATAACCGTGAATGAAATATTATCATAATTTCAAACAGGCGATATTCATAATAAAATAAATAATATTTGTATTTGTTTTATTTTTCTGCGTTTAATCTACGTCTTTACTTTGTCCATTTTATATCTGTTCGATATTTTTTTCTCTTTTTTCGTGTCATTAATTATCCCAAACTTTCGAAATCTCATAATTTAATGTTTTTATTAAATTGTCTTTCAATGATTATTTTGCCAATCGATATTTTTATTGGTTCTGTATTCGAATATATTTCAGTTATTAATTTTCCACAATTTTTACCCATTTAAGGCCCAACAGAAACTTAATATAAAAGTTTACTGTTTTATAAACGTAACAAGGGGAGGAGTAAAAATCTCATATTATTAGGATATGTAGGACAGAACCCGGTTGTCCCACGATTTGAAAAGTATAAGAGTTTAGTGATTTGGTAAGTATTATCGCAGGAGCATCTCTTTTTCAGAATAACTGCTCGAATGAAACTTCCTTCGTCAGTAAAGTTGCTGATTACTTTTATTGTGCAGTGAATAAAACAAATTGTAAATTTAAAAATCAAATCTGACTGATTTTGTTAAAAAAAAGAAGAAATAAAGAGAATTCTCTGGAATTCTCTTTGCACACAAAACTCGTGAAATTTCACACCTCGATGTGAAATGTTTTTCGGCAAATAGCAAACTAGGTAACATCTAAAAAAAATCAAATTATTCAAATAATCTTTGATTTAAAAAAATTCAAACTCCTTTTAAGGACCCTTTTCGCGAGCCGACGCGAAGTTTATTTGTCGTCCAATGGGAAGCTCAGAATTATATCCGGGTGTGTATTCCTAAATGATCTGTTTGTAGCCCCAGAAAACGAAATACAAGGACGAGACAAGAAGACGGTCGCAGTCGAGAAAATACGAGCTTAATTAACACGTCCCTTGACAAGCGTCAGTCGATCGTTTTATTGTTGCCTCTCCTTCTCTCTCATCTTCTTTTCTTCACTGTTTACCAATCTACTTAATGACTGACCGGTACCCGAAAGACTGAGAGGACACTTCAAAGACACTCCTAACAAACAAACGCTCACATATACATACATACGCACGCATAAATTCTTTCCAACAATTACTACTATGAACATTTTTAATGACATTGTACCAATCAAAAGACATTATTTTTTATTTGAAAAACGTTATTTGAGATATATATATGAATTGCAGCTTCTATATACAATTTGATTTTCTTGTTTTATACCCCTCTTATTATGGGCTATCTACTAACAAGGCCAAATCAAACTAATCTGTTTCAACACACATACACTTCACTATAACGGATAATTCACTATAAATACATGGCTAGTGATTAAACTATGAACATTTTTAATGGCCTTGTACCAACCAAAAGACTTTATTTTTATTTGTAAAAACCTCAGTTGATATATATATATATATATATATATATATATATATATATATATATTGTTGTTTCTATGTACAATTTGATTTTCTTGTTTTGTACCCCTCTTATAGTGGGCTATCTACAAACAAGGCCAAATCAAACTAATCTGTTTCAACACACATACACTTCACTATAACGGATAACTCACTACGAGTGTACGTGGCTAATGATTAAACTATGACATTTTTCAAAATATCAATAAAACAGAGGCTTGCGAATTTTCGTCTGTGCAAAGTGGTTGTAGGTTGGAAAACTAGAAAGCGAATAAACCACTGACACAAGCAAAGTCGAATTCTTCTTCTTCTATGTTCCCTGTCCCTTCAGGGTGTAGGCGATCATGACTTTCCACGCCTCCCTATCCCTGGTGTCTCTTAGTACGTCTTCTCCTGTTACACCACACAACCCTCGTTCCGTCATCCACCTGATCAGGACCTTCAGATATGTCTCTTTTTTCCTCTATCTGACCTGTTAGGCCCTCCTTCCTCATTGCATATCCCAGGTAATTTAGCTGTCTATTCCGAATGCTCAGTATTTCTTTTTCATTTTGCTCCCATGCTCGATCCATGAAATTCGCAACATCCTTCTGTAGAACCACATTTCAGTTACTTCAGTTCTTTCTTTCATCTTTGATGATATTGTCCCGCATTCACTGCCCTATTGAAGAACAGACATCACATAGCAATCCAGTACTCTCTTTTTTTTTTTTTTTTTTAGCGAAATTGTCCTGTTTCTTAATACTTTACTCAACTTCTGGAATGCTTTCTTTGCCATGTCAATTAGTCTTCGCATTTCTGTGCCGCTCTTTCCGTATTCTGTTAGAACACTTCCCAGGTATTTACTTTTTGGTACCTGTGTTATAGTGAAACACACTTATTCCTCAGATAATGGACTCTTCCTCTATTATTGTCCTCAATTTTATTGTCATATTCACTCCTTCAACATCTGTCTATATTTCTGAGATGAGGTATTGTAACTATTTACACTATTTACATTGTTTGGACTGTTGTCCTCATCTTTATTGCCATATTCACTCCTTCAACATATGTCTATATTTCTAAGATGAGGTATAGAATCTATTTACGCTATTTACATTGTTCGGACTGTTGTCCTCATCTTTATTGCCATATTCACTCCTTCAACATCTGTCTCGATTTCTGAGATGAGGTATTGTAACTATTTACACTATTTACATTGTTTGGACTGTGGTTCTCATCTTTATTGCCATATTCTCTCATTCAACATCTGTCTGTATTTCTGAGATGAGGTATTGTAACTTTTTGCACTATTTACATTGTTTGGACTGTTGTCCTAATCATTATTGCCATATTCACTACTTCAACATATGTCTATATTTCTGACATGAGGTATTGTAACTATTTACAGTATTTACATTGTTCGGACTGTTGTCTTCATCTTTATTGCCATATTCACTCCTTCACCATCTGTCTATATTTCTGAGATGAGGTATTGTAACTATTTACACTATTTACATTGTTTTTTTTTTAATCATCTCACCCCAAACAAGGCATTCCACTGCCACTTTTGCGCATGGGGCTACATAGGGGAAGGTAAAGAGAAGGAGTGGTTAGACATAGGGAATGTCAGGAGGAATGAATGTGAGACATAGGGAATGTCAGGAGGAATGGAAGCAGGTTAGTGTGTTAGGAGGTGTCTATTGACCTTACATTTAAACTCCCGGAGGTTGTAGCAGTCGGGGAAGCAATCATGTGGAAGGGAATTCCACAGTCGGGAAGTGCGAGGAAAGAAACTGTTGCAGTAGAAATTGCATTTTATCGGTTTCACTGTAAAAGGGTGAGATCTAGTTGCTAATCTAGTATCTCGTGCAAAGTCGTTTTTAGGGGGCACCAGTGATCGGAGTTCATCGGAGCAGAAGCCGTGAAAGTATTTATAGAAGAGACACAGGGAAGCCACGTCGCGCCGGTGGGAGAGAGACTGCAGGCGGTCAAATATATAACATTTATTTAAAAGTAAATTTTTCGATTCCTAAATTAATTTATTGAGCGCCCACTCATCTACATACTGACCAGGCTGGATGTTGCTTAACTTGGGTGAATGTACAGAATCCTGTTCCAACGTGTAGTGACCGTAAACCTATATAAATACACGGCTTTTTAAAACACTGGCTTTTCTTGAAGAATTATCGAATTCATTGCATTCACTCACACGCTAATACCATTAGAAAAAGTTTAAATACATCTGTACCTTCCCTCTAGCTAAGAGTAAATGGCGGGACAGATTAGAGCCATGTAGCCTTGAATGGCCACCAGTATAGGAGAAATAGATATTTATAAATTCAGATGACTTGCTGCCTTGTAGTTTTTGCCTCTTTAGACCCACAGGCGAGAAGAGCGTTTCTCAAACATTTTAACCAATAGCAGATGAAAATATCTCAGTACACTTTAAAAAATTATATGGTATACATTTAAATGTTTTAAAATCCTAAATTAAAAAAAAACGCACAAAGGAACTTGGTTTAACTGTTTCTATGTAAATATTTATATAGATTATTTAGTGTGAAGCCATTACTATACAAACACACATACACGGTGTTTCAAAATTGGATAGTAAATAACATTTATTTTGAAATTACATATACAATAATATTTACTTATAGAATTATTACAGTGACAATTAAATTTTATTGTGTACAATAGTACAGAAGCGTTTTAATCTTATCAACGCAGGCGTCCAAACTGTTGTCCGTGACAATTTACTCAGCTTTGAAGTCTACAACTAACGATTCGACAAACATTTTTGATCAAGTCTTTGTGTATTAAGTCTGGGCTTGAGTACCAAATCTCTCAACCGATTTTGTTTTAAAGTGTTCTGCATTTTGAGATTTTCTGTACTCTTTTAACCCCGATTTTCCTCACCAGTATTCAAGTTATTTGCCAGTATAGGTTCTCTGAATGAGCTGAAAAGAAAACAGATTAAATTTAGATAGATTTAATTATAATATAGCACAAATACTATGATAATAATAAGGAACGCCGTTTTAATGATATAACCAATCCGCTGCTAAGAAGGTCGGTTCACTGTGTAGGGCCAGGAAGTTTTTCCTGTTGAATCCATCATACACATATATAAATCTACCATCCGCCCGTGTATTGAATAATGCTGCCATATCTGGATGGGTACCCTTGCTATCCAACTCTTTGTCCTTGACAAAATCCAGCGGAGAATGTGTAATATGATCGATCCAACATGGCAGTCACGTTCTAACCGGCGTGATGTGGCTTCTTTGTGTCTCTTCTACAAATACTTTCACGGCTTCTGCTCCGATGAACTTAGCTCACTGGTGCCCTCTATGTATAAATTTACTCGAGCTACTAGATTAGTAAATAGGTCCCACACTTTTGCAGTAAAACCAATAAAATGTAACCGCATATTCTACTCTAAAAGCTTCTTTTCTCGCACTTTCAGCCTGTAGAATTCCTTTCCGTATACTTGCTTCCCCAACAGCTAGAATCTCCAAGAATTTAAATGTAAGTAATTTTCTATCTCACTGACTTACATCTTTTTCCTTCATGCTCTTTTTTCCGTCCACTTCAATCTCATCACACCAGTATTATAAACTTTTCTTACCCACTTTCTGACACCCTTATAACCTGTATCCTCTTTCTCATCACTTTCCTCCTATGTAACCCTCTGTGCACCAGTGGCAGTAAAACTACCTTGCTGTGGGCGAAATTATTAAAAAAATACACCAGCCTAGTACACATACCCTCCACCTATTTTAGGACCACCCTGTACATGCATGCCCTGACAATATTTCGAGGTACACTAATGTGCTGTGGCACGGTGGTTAAGAATCACTGGGCTAGAAAAAAGTAATTTCAGAAAGAATTCCACTACTTGATCCACTTTTTGATTCCGTTCCTGGATTGGATATTTATAAACCTGCAGTTAATGTCATTGTTATGTCGCCAAGTGTAAATGAATAACTCAACAACAGAATCAGAATATAAGTTTTATTCCGCGGTTAGTAGGTACAGAAGTGATTAGTAATATTTACAATAGGGAAGATACAATAGTCCAATCCGTCGTAAGGTATACGTGATTACTTCCGGTAGGCCACCGGAAGAGTGTCTAACTCTCGTACTGACTCTCAAGTGGCTCTGTACGACTATGTCTATCACACTTTATCACACTCCATGTAGAGAATCCACCATTGCTATATATAGCAATGGGAACAGTCCATTATGTAGTCAGATAGGGGCGGCGTCCTAACAGTCATTCGCTGTTTAATTTGAACCGTTAACCGTCTTTGCAAGTCCAGAAACATTAATTGTATCCATTAATCTTCTAATGAGCTTTCCTTTTTAGTAAGGAGAATTTGTGAATTTAAGCACAGTACCGGATTGGATGTTAGGTCTCAACAATTTACTGTTAAAATTCGTAGTCATAACGCTAAATTCTGTACTAGTATTTAATGTTTATCTGCTATTCTCGCTAGTAAGAATCCCTTCCTGCTTCTTGCTTTCTTTTTTTAAATTTAACCTTCAGAAATTTAAATGCAATGTCATTCGAGTATTCATTCCTGTTCATTTCTGTTCTTTTATTGGTCGCTTTCCTTCATATTTTTTTCCAATTAAGTCAGAATCCTTTTTGCACATTTATAATTCTACTATTCGTTCGTGCATTGAATAATGTTGCGATATCTAGTCACGTGCTTTTTATATGCATCTCGATAAGAATCTAAAGTAGGATTTGCAACATTTGGTCCTGATCAAAAAATTGGGATTCCTGGCGTTCGGTAATAAATCCACGGAAAATAAGAATTTCTAGATCGGAAAATAGCGATTGAAACTGCTGAAAATTCTTTTAGGAGATTATTAGGATGCGTTTCCTTTTCTGATGAATTAATCGAACCTAAAATAAAACGTTTCAAGAGTTTTACTTACATTGTTATATCTTGAAACGTCACAGCGAAATTAGACATTTTGGCCAATTTTGAACTAAAAAAGCGTCATCTGTACAAAGAAAACCTGATGTAATGGGACAAAACGGACTTGATGTTCAGAATGAGCGTGAAAGTTTATCTCACAGACATGTACCGAATGCTCAACAACAAAAAGAATGTCGACCGGTGTTATATAAAAATTATATATAAACAAATGATTAACAGTATTAATCTCTTCAATAGCATGAACCAAAAGATCTCATTAAAATCAATAAACCTGTAATTTTTTAAAACTTATTTATTACTCACATATTTTGAAATTGTTTGTTATGAGTTATTTTACTAATGTAAACATATGTTTCATAGAATTTAGCTGTTAAATACAAATTTATATTCAATAAATAACTTCTCTTCAAAATAAAGTATATATATATTTACTATTTTTATAATTCTTCTTCTTCATGAAGATCATGGACTTCCATTTGGCTCTGTCTCTTGTCCCTCTAAATATTTTTTCTCTTGGTATCACTAATAAGCCCCGCTCCGTCAAGCATTTGCTCAGATCTAACAAGTACATCTCGCACTGCTTTCCCCTGTCTCTCCTTTCCTGAAGCAGCTGAAATTTGGTTCTACCGAAGGATGCTGCGAATATCATGGATCGAGCATGTGAGCAATGATAAGGTCGTAGAAATGATGGAAGCAAAAAGGAAATTAATACTGAGCATCAGGAAGAGACAACTAAAGTTCTTGAGACATGCAAGGAGAAAGGAGGGCTTGGAGAACCTTATACTAACAGGCCAGACAGAGGGGAAAAGAGACAGGGGTAAGCAGCGGAAAACATATTTGACGGACTTGAGCAGGTGGACGATGGAAGGGGTTTTGCGTGGTGTAAGAGGAGAAAGCCTGCTAAGAGCCATCTGGGAAAGCTATGATCGCCTACTTCCTGAAAGGACAACCCACATAGAAGAAGAATATATATGCCTACTGTTTATAAGAAATTATAATGTGGATATAAATGGGAGATAAATTCTATATTATAATCAATATATAAAGTGATCCCTCATTTTGTGGCCATGCTACTTTCTATACATTTATATTCTAGATTTATGGTCTTGAGATAGTGGATGGCAGAGCGGGGTTTGGGTGGTGTAACAAGAGAAAGCGTGCTAGGAGCCACCTGGGATAGGGAGATGTGGAAAGCCATGATCGCCTACTTCCTGATAGGACAAGGCACATAGAAGAAGAATATATATGCCAACTGTTTATAAGAAATTATAATGTGGATATAAAATGGAGGATCAATTATATATTATTATCATTATATAAAGTGATCCCTCATTTTGTGGCCATGTTAGATTTTATACATTTATATTCTGGATTTATGGTCTTGAGCTAGTGGATGGCAGAGCAGGGTTTGAGTGGTGTAACAGGAGAAGGCGTGCTAAGAGCCACCTGGGAAAGGAAGACGTGGAAAGCCATGATCGCCTACGTCCTGATGGAACCGGGCACATAGAAGAAGAAAATGCCTGCATTCCTCGGCTTCAAAACCATCGTAGAATAATCCATCATTGTCGGAGCAAAGACAGTGTCAAGCGACGAGTTCGCTGCACAGTGGATAAATCTAGTACAGTAAAAATTGCAATTTTCTTTTAAACCGTTTCACCTCGATTAAGGTGATAATGTCCCAAAGGTATAGAAAGTAAAAAGACTTTAATGATGAGAAATGAGGGATATACAAGAAAAGAAAAGGAGAAAAGGAAACGTTACACTTAAATTTTTGAAATCGATGGTAGGAAACTAAGAAATTGGATGCAAGTTTCTCGGATGAGAAGTGGGAGAAAAGAAACAATTAAAATAGAAGAGCAGTTGCTACTAGCGACTTATTATCTTAATCCCCACAAAAACAAAACTGAATTATTATAAACTTGCATACATTTATAGATTTTCAATTAGGCTTGGAATTAACTTCAGGAATTCCGAACACCATGAATTATAAATGTTACATTGCTTAAAAATAAATAATTATGACCAGAAAATGAAAATGAGATGAAATTTTCGTTGACGCATGTGTTAACGACCTGTTCGTGTGAACAATTTGTTCAGTAATTAGAAAATCCCGTGTTTTTTCATGTCGAGTAGAAAAGCGGGGTTGATTCTCTTGCATTAAGAATTAGTAAAGTAATGATACTTAAAAATGTTACAATGGTTTTATCATAAATATTATTGACTCTATAATGATGTTTTATTTATTTTTATAGATACCAAACTCTGGCACTCTAACTAATGTTTTCTATTTATTTATATATTCATAGTTATGCTTAGAATTAGTTCATTTTCTGAATACCAAGACCATAAATTATAAATTTTAGAGTGTTAAAAGTTAAATTATAATGATCCGTAAATTAAAAGGAGATGAAATTTTCGTTGACTCACGGGTTATCGAACTGTCCATGTGCAATGATTGTCCTATAGTAAGAGTTCCACGTGTTTGTGTATGTCGAGTATAAAAGTGAGGTCGATTCTCATTTGTTTAGAATGAGTTACCAAAAACGACAACTAAAAGAGTCTTTACGCAAGGAATGAGAATTATATACGCCAGTCATTGTAATAAGCGGTTCCGTTCAAAATCCTGGCAGTTGAAGAAGGCCGAAGCGTACAACGGGCGAAACGTACAAATACCGACAAAGATGAGAACAATTATTGAAATAATGTAAATAGTGTTAATTTATGATATCTACTAGCAGTATAGCCCGGCGTTGCTCGGGTGTAATGAAAACTTTAAAACTAATCCATGGTCCTGGAGATCAGGCTCTTTGGACGTTGGCACGAAAGACTAAAAAGCAATAGTTGTTTCCAGTTAAAGCAAAACCGTAGACTGAAAGAAAAATGAATGGATGAATGGATGAGTCAAATTTTGAAGTTTGGTGAGAATCGGATAAAAATTGTGGATTTGTATAAAGGGTATACAAACAAACAGACGCACACATAAACACCTTGCCTTTTATATATGTCAATGTAAGTCAAATTTTGATTTCCTGGTATCGATATCAAATAAGTTTTTTTGTCGCAAACTGAATTTTGAAGGCTAAATAAGTCCTCTGAGTAAATGGTATCATGGCTGAGACTAAGAACTACAATTATACCTACTTAGAGCCAAACCTGATGCATAAACTAAAATAAAATACAGACAAATAAACAGACACACACACAAACGTCTTGGTTTTTATAGATACATATTATCGATTTTCTGCACTATTGTAAGAACTGTAACCTTGAAACTTCTGAATATCGTTTCTTATGTCTTTGTCAATGAGTGTATTAAAATCGGACCACTCCTTCTATAACACGATTTTTCGATTATAGATTTTCGATATTTATCGAGAGTACCTCGACACAAAACCTAGCTAAGAACACTCACAGACGCTTAAAGTACAACTGTGTAAATTTTCAAGAAAATCGGTTCAGCTCTTTTGGAGTCTATAAAAACGGACACACACACAGACACACACTCAGACAAAGTTCCATTTATAAATAAGTGTAGGTAGATATATTTTATGATTATTTTGTCATAAATATGTTTGACACTATATATATATTAGTCATCCGCATACAAGCCTGTTTCACTGTATCACAGCTCATCAGTGTGAATAGACACATCCCCTTGCTTCTGGCCGGGATCGAAAATCGACCGATTTGATGTCAGTCGGAGTCGCTACCCTCTAAGTCATAGGCGCATGGAATCAGAGAAGGGAAATTTTAATGCATTGTATATAAGCAGTGTATACACACGCCAGTCACCGAAAGAACTCAATTCATTTCTGAAGAGTCAGGGATATAGCAGAAGTGGAAACGGTTTTTAAAATTTTCTTCTTTAGTGAGCTCAATAATAATGAGAGCATAATATATTATGTATATATATATATATATATATATATATATATATATATATATTAGTCATCCACATACAAGCCTGTTTCGCAGTATCACAGTTCATCAGTGTGGCTAGATGCGTCCACTTGCTTCTGGCCGGGATCGGAACTCAACCAATTTGGTGTCAGTCGGAGTCGCTACTCCCTAAGCCATCGACGCATGGAATCAGAGAAGGGAAATTTTAACGTGTTGTATATAAGCAGTGTATACACACGCCAGTCACCGAAAGAACTAAATTCATTTCTGAAGAGTCAGGCATATAGCAGAAGGGGAAACGGTTTTTAAAATTTTCTTTTCTAGAGAGCTCAATCGTGTTTATCTATCTATCTATCTATCTATCTATCTATATGCACGCAAAACCGTGACTGTATAATTAATGGTTTTTTATTTATCTATATATTCAATTATGAATATGGCACTTTTAAAAAATTTTCTCTTCCTTTTTCTTCGTTGGTTCTTTCTTTCTTTACACCCTTATATGCTATTTTCCGCCATTTCCTCGTTTCGGGTTTTCTTTTCTGACGCTTTTGCGCATCTTTCTCACTGTTAATCCCGGGCAAACATTCTCTGCAATATCTGAACAAAGAAAGCCTGATATATTAACGCCTTCGCTGCAGATTCAACATCCGTTAATTCAACCGGGGGAACAAAGCTATTTCTGATGCCATTTTAACGCTGCCAAATTATAGCACATCTCCCAAATGGGTCGCCGAAGGAATTTAGCTGGCAATTCAGATCAAGCAAATATCTCCTCACTAATGTATCACACTCTTCATTTCGTTCACTTAATGCAGGAAAGCAGTTAAATAAGGCAGCCTGATTAATGTTCGCGTTTCAATACCGCCTTGTTTGGTGTCTTTATATATAAGAAGTATATTGAAAACGTGCACTGTGTGGCCACGTTACTTAAACCTTAAACGGATAGCAGAACAATCGTTAGGTTTGGGTTGCAGTTAAATAAAGAGGAAGGAAATGAATAGGACCATTTGTTATTCACCCTTCCATCCTTTTAATGTTCTTTCATTTCCTTCATTTGTTTAATTTTTGTTTACTGAGATTATCTAAGTTTTGATTTGATTTCTCTGTCTTTTATTTTTTGCTTGTCTGTCTTTCTCTTTTCTTTTCTTTGCCGCGTTATTTAGGCTTCATCTTCTTTTACAAGCTTAAACACCGGTTAAGCAACATCCAGCCTGGCCAGTACCTAAATGAGTGATCGTGTAGTGACCTCGACTATGTTTATCAAATTAGCTTTGCACCAAACACAACCGAAGTCCCTACAATTTAAAATATCAGAAGGTTGAAAGGATAAGTGTTTTGTTTCTAAAATAAGTGAATCTTTATAAACAGAATAGAATAATATTATATCTGTAAGAAGTAAAAATTCAAAAAGAATGTGTAGTACGAGGATATGTGGTGCACTGGATATTGGCTCGGAACGAGAAATCGGGGAGCCGAGTTCGAATTCCAGCTGAATACATTGCATTAACTTACGCGCAAATACCCTTGGGAAAGGTATTAATCCGTCTATTCCTTCCAGTTATGGGTTAAATAGCAGGACAGATTGGGTTCTATAGCCTTGGTCGGCAACCAGTCTACTGCAGAAAGCAATGGTAACCAACTGCGGGATAATCAGTCATGTCTCAAGAATGGCATGATCGCCCAAGCGTGTATCACGTATGGCACTTGACTGACTGAATATAATAGTTGAAAACATGCTTAAGGCTTCTACTGGGTAGAAAGTGGGGGATCGATTTCCTATTGTTTTAAAGTAATAAACTGACCCCCTACTAATTGCTACATAATAATATAGTACATCACTTCCCCCGTGTAGTTATGAGTCAAATAATAGGACAGATTAGGTTCTATAGCCTTAGTCGTCAACCAGTCTACCGCAGAAAGCAATGGCAACCTACTGCGAGATAATCTTCGGCCCAGTCAGTCATGTTTCTTTCGAGACATGATCGCCCAAGCGTGTATCACGTGTGGCACTCAACTGACTGACTGAATATAATAGTTGAAAACATGATTAAGGCTTTTACTGGGCATAAAGTGGGGGATCGGTTTCCTATTGTTTTTAAGTAATAAACTGATCCCCCACTAATTATTACATAATAATATAGTACATCACTTCCCACGTCTAGTTATGAGTCAAATAATAGGACAGATTAGGTTCTATAGCCTTGGTTGGCAACAAGTCTACCACAGAAAGCAATGGCAAACTACTGCGGGATAATCTTCTTCCCAGTCAGTCATGTCTCTTTCGAGACATGATCGCCCAAGCGTGTATCACGGATGGCAATTAACTGACTGAGTACGAGGTTAAAGGAACTAAGATTTCGTTGTTGTAAGTAGCATGTCATATTGTGCATATGCAAAGATTAACAGGATAATAATGAAGTCTGTGTTTCTTTCCTTTCATATGGCCGTAGAGAAAGTGAAAAGGAGAGTGAAGCAATAACGCAAAATAGTATGGCAAAGGACGCGTTCCAGAAGATGAGCAAAATACTAACACACAGGAAAATCTCAATAGAAACGACGAAAAGAGTTCTAGACTGCTACGTGATGTCAGTTCTTCAATACGGCAGTGAATGCTGAACAATACCATCGAAAATGAGGACAAAACTGGAAGCGGCCGAAATGTGGTTCTACAGAAGGATGCTACGGATATCGTGGATTGAGCATACAAGCAACGACGAGGTGTTAGAAAGAATGGCATCAAAAAGGAAATTGATGCTGAGCATCAGGAAGAGACAACTGAAGTTCCTGGGACATGCAATGAGGAAGGAGAGCCTGGAGAACCTGATACTGACTGGACAGATAGAAGGAAGGAGAGACAGTGGAAGGCAGCGGATAACATATTTTCAGGGTCTGATCCGGTGGATGACGGAACGGGGTTTCCAGGAGCAACAGGAGCAAACATACAGGGCCATGGAATAGTTTTAAAGCTTTCATTACACCCGAGCAACGCCGGACTATACTGCTAGTATTGATATATAAAACTCTACCGGCCTGAACTTTTTTGAGAAATTTGTTAGGAAACATCTGACAAATGACACAGAGAGATATTCCTCTATGTCCCGAATAGACGAGGCACAATTAAGGAGAACAATTCTTTTTTTGTTAAAGTCATGCATCTGTTGGAAAAATCGAAAATAAACAATAAGAAAATTGAAAATGAAATTTGCTTTGAAGTCCTAATTAACGCTGCAAGCGTAAAGGTTTAACGTACGAAGTGAACTGGGCAAGAGAGATACCGAAAGGCAGCGAACCGCTTCACGAGGTTCTGTAAATGGTTGGTGGAACAGGACCTTTATTAAAGGGTAAAAAACTGCCAAGTGCCACGTAAGTAAGGACGTGTTTGAGAGCCATGTTCGTCTATGTCCTGAAAGAACCAAACGCATTGCGTAAGAAAAAAAAACAGGCTCTTATGAAGGCATAGATTAGTGAGAAAAATCGAAAATATGAAGCAATACAAAAGAAACTTATTTTGAAGACCTAATTAAAGCTGTCAGCGCAAAGGTCTAACGAAGGAACAAATGAAGGTCCTGATCTTTGAGGCGAGGACACAAACGAAGTTTTGCTGAAGTAATTGGAACACAGCAAGAAACGAGTGACGTGTTGATTAGATTTTCCCTAAAAAACGCAACGGAATGAAATTGTACGTTTTCGAAAAATGCCGGGTTGGGGTTGAGGGAAGAATTGTTTATTGCAGATGTTTAATTAAGAGATCGCAGGTCGTCGAAATAAAAAGAACATTATGACGATTCGTGAATTTAATTTGAAGAGATTTCAAGCTGGAAAGCAAAATCTAATTTCGTCTAAGTGAAATTTGAATGTTGAATAATTAATTTAAATGGAGCGTATTTTTTTTTTTTTACCAAAAGCACACACAAATCAGGGCACGGACATAAAATAACTGTTGAGAGACAAAGGCGCAAATAATTGACGTGGATGCTATAGATCGAGTTCAGATTACACCCTTCTTCCAAATGTGAGTTCGATTCCTGTCTGGTATATTTAATATTTACGTTGCATTTACATTTTTTAACATTGAATGTGTGTTGTGGTGCAGTGGATATCGCCTCGGAAAGATAAGTCGGGGAGCCGAGATCGAATTCCAGCTTAATTCCTTGCATTCACTTAAGCGCAAGTACCTTTGGGAAAGGTATTAATCCGTCTCTTTCCTCCAGTTATTGGTTAAATAACAGGACAGATTGGGTTCTATAGCCTTGGTTGGCAACCAGTCTACTGCAGAGAGCAATGGCAAGCTACTGCTGGATAATCTTCTCCCCAGTCAATCATGTCTCGAAAGAGACATGATCGCCCAAAGCGTGTATCACGTATGGCACTGAACTGACTGACTGAATATAATAGTTGGAATCATAATTAAAACTTCTACTGTGCATTAGGTGGGGGATCGCTTTTCTATTGTCATGAAGTAATAAGCTGATCCCTCACTAATTATACTTAATATAATCTATCTCTCTCCAGGTATGAGTCAAATAACAGGACAGATTGGGTTCTATAGCCTTGGCTGGCAACCAGTCTACCGGAAAGAGCAATGTCACGCTCCTGCGGGATAATCTTTTCCCCAGTCAGTCATATCTCGAAAGAGACATGATCACCCAAAGCGTATATCACATATGGCACTTAACTAACTGACTAAGAAGAGATGGTGTATTTGGAAGAAAGCTCTACAGACGGGAGAAGAAAAGTTAAGAAGAGAACATGCGGTTTCATTTACAATTATTTATATGGCAACTGCTCTGACGAGCATTTTTTCCTGGTGCTCCGAGCAAGTGAATTTACGCGTGCTACTAGATTGGATGTGTTTTGTGGGGCAGTGGATATTGGCTTGGAACGAGAAATCGGGAAGCCGAGTTCGAAACCTAGTTGAATTCCTTGCATTCACTTACGCCTAAAGCTATTTGGGAAATGTATTAATCCGTCTCTTCCCTCCAGTTATGGTTTAAATAACAGGACAGATTGGGATCTATCTACCCCGGAAAGTCTACCGCAGAAAGTCATGGCAACCTACTGCTGGATAATCTTCTGCCCAGTCAGTCATGTCTCTTTTGAGACATGATCACTCAAAGCGTGTATCATTTATGGCACTTAACTGACTAACTGAATATAATAGTTGGAAACATAATTAAAAATTTTGCTGTACATAAAGTGGGGGATAAGTTTTCTGTTGTTATGAAGTAATAAACTTATCCCCCACTAATTATACTTAATATAAAAATGTAATATAATCTATCTTTTCTCCCTCCAGCTATGAGTTAAATGGCAGGACAGATTGGGTTCTATAGACTTGACTGGCAACCAGTCTACCGCAGAAAGCAATGGTAACCTACTGCGGGATAAACTTCTGCCTTGTCAGTCATGTCTCTTTCGAGACATGATCGCCGAAATCGTGCATCACGTATGGCACTTAACTGACTGATTAGATTGGCATCAAGGTCACACTATTTAAATAGTTAAATGTAACCGCCTTTTGTTTATCTTCACGGTTAATCAACATTTTGAGGTTATTTAAAGCCAGAAAATATTTTCAAATTGTAATATTTATTTGGGGATAATAGTACTACTAATTAACCAAGATAACAGGTGTAGTTTTACTTTTTCCAAGGTTATTTGTATGTAAGTGAATACTATTGCTACCAACTAACCGGTAGCCTGGGAATAAGAGGTGTAATTATACCTTTTCCCAAGGTTATTTGCATGTAACGTGAATACTAGTGCTACTAATTAACCTTTAGCAGGGGGATAAGAGGTCTAGTTATTATTTTTCCAAGATTATTTGCAAGTAAGGGAATACTAGTGCTACTAATTAACCTTTAGCAGGGGGATAAGTGGTCTAGTTATTATTTTTCCAAGATTATTTGCAAGTAAGGGAATACTAGTGCTACTAATTAACCCTTACTGGGGGATAAGAGGTGTAATTATACCTTTTCCAAGACTATTTGTATGTAAGAAACTATAACAAACCAGGCTTGTTTTGGAACACGGCTCTCTGATTCCAAGTTGCACAATCTTACAGTACCTGGTATACCCAAGCGGTAATATATCTAGGTACTAACAAGATTCAATGTTTCTTAACTTTGGTGATCTTAAAGGAACCAATGTTTCAACATAATGTGGCCGTAGACCATAATTACTCTAGGCATATATGTGTATGTAAGCGTGTTTTTTAGTAGTTGTGAGTGTCAGAGATGTGCGTTGTAGTGCAGTCGGAACTAGAAATCGGGGAGCCGAGTTCGAATTCCAGTTGAAGTCATTGCATTCAATTACGCGCAAATACCCTTGGGAAAGGTATTAATCCGTCTCTTCCTTCCAGTTATGGGTTAAATAACAGGACCGATTGGGTTCTATAGCCTTGGTCGGCAACCAGTCTATCGCAGAAAGCAATGGCAATCTACTGCTGGATAATCTTCTGCCAGATCAGTGATGTCTCTTTCGAGACATGATCGCCCAAGCGTGTTTCACGTATGGCACTTAACTGAGTGTGAGAGGTGAAAACAAAGCACCCAAATCCTGGAAATTGTTTCCCTTCTAAATCATTCGGATGTTAATGTTTAATGTTTGCGAAATTAGTCAGACTGAGAACTTTTCAGCGCTTCTCGTAAACTGTCTGTACGTTCGAATGGTTAATAATACTGGCTTTAGCAGTAACAGTTGGATATTGTTTGTACTGTGAAAATATTTTGAAAGGACTTTCTCTTTTCTGAAAGTTTGTGAAACTGTGTGGCGCCAACGGAAAATTTAACCGACCGTGACATCCGACAACGCACGTTGTGTTGTTTGCCATATTTTGTTAATTTGGCCGACGTCGACTTTGCTTTCATAGATTTTAGCTGGTTGATTAGAATCGAAACAAAATAATGTTTTTTTCTATTTCTAAATCATCCAGACTGGAGCTTGTGAGACTAAAACCCTCCATAAGTAATCACTAAGACCGTTGTTAATACATGCCAACGCTTCCTGTCTTTTAACAATTTCTCTCTTATTCTGTAACTCTTTCTGATTTCAGTTCTCTTTTTGTTTATACTATATTTCTCTCACTATATATATATATATATATATATATATATATATTTCTAAATATATACTGTTAAATATAACAGAAAATGAATGACTATTATGTTTAATCATGAACCGTTCTAAACATCGTATTTTGGCTTTAATTTCAGGTGAAAATAAAGATGAAATTGTCCAACATTTGGATATTCTTTATTATGCTGGTTCTAAGCTTTCGGCTCACACTTGCCATCTTCAGAGAGGTTACAGGGACGTTAACATATAGGCTGCTATTCGGTGACTGTTATCGCTGCATAGCAATATTTTATGTCAACACAAATTAAGTCACCTTTCATGGTGGATTTTTTCTTGTTAACGTATATTTGCGGGGAATATTACTACACGATTTTATTCAAAAGAAACCTGCAGCTGAAACTCACGGAATTCTTGTTGAGATTTACGGCGACTATAATGAGTCGGAAATTATATGCAGATATTCGTATAGACTCTTCAAAAAAATGATTGCGTTGTTGAAGATAAAGAAAGCTCTAGTGAACTGAAAAAGTTTGAAGAGAAAGAACTGGAGAGCTACTTTACAAAGATTCATGTCAGGCGAAAGCGGAACTCGCAGAATAATTACGAGTTGATCGTAGAAACGTTTTGAACGTTCGAAAGCATTAGGAATTATTCACAATCAAGCTTACCAAGATGGAACGTTATGAGAGTAAGTGACATGTTATACGGGTTGTCAGGAAGTGGGTAAGAGAAAGATGTGAATACCAATGTGAGTGGAGTGGGCGGAGAAAGAAGCATGAGAGAGAGGATAAAGAAAGAAAGAAAAAGAAAGAGAGAAAGAACGAAAAAGAGAAAAAGAAAGAGAGAAAGAGAAAAGAAAGAATCGTAGGATTGAAAGAAAGGAAAAAAGAAAGAAAGAAAGAGAAAAGAAAGAAACAAAAAAAACAGAGCAAAAGAAAGAAACAAAAAATAAGAAGCGTAATTTTTTTTTTTTATAATCATATCATCCAAGTGAGACATTTTACTGCCACTGTTGTGCAGGGGGTTACATAGAAGGAAAGTTATGAGAAAGAGTGACATGTTATAAGGGGTGTCAGGAAGTGGGTAAGAGAAGGATGAAAATACTGATGAAAGTCGAGTGGACGGAGAAAGGAGCATGAAAAAGAAAGAAGTGGCTTGTCAACTGCAATTCATCTAAGACCAAGCTGTTGTCTGTCAACCATTACAGGCAACCTCTCCTGCCTCCCATAAGCATGGACCAAGCGATTCTCCCGGAGAGTAATACACTACGCCTCCTCGGACTTTCCCTGTCCTCAGACCTCAAATGGAACCACTATATTGAATCCATAGCAAAATCTACTACTAAGAAGGTTGGGTCACTATGTCGATCCAGGAGGTTTTTTCCACCTGAATCCATCCTGCATTTATACAAGTCAACCATCCGTCCGTGCATGGAGTACTGCTACCATTTATGGTCAGGTGTCCCTGCCGTTCTCCTCGGTGTTCTCGACAGGCTCCAAAGGAGAGTCTGTAATGTGATAGGTACTGATCTGGCGGCTCGACTGCAGCCACTTCCTCATCGTCGAAATGTGGCCTCCCTTTGTCTGTTCTATAAATACTTTCATGGCTTCTGCTCAGACGAACTTAAGTCACTGGTGCCTCCTCAACAGGTGTTTACTCGTGCAACCAGACTGGCAACTGGGTCCCACCCATTCACAGTCAAGTTAGCCAAATGCAGACGACAATTCTACTTCCTGCAGTTTCTTCTCTCGCACTTCCCTCCTGTGGATCTCGCTCCCGTATTCTTGCTTTCCTGACGGCTACAACTTCCAAAAATTTAAATGCAAAGTCAATACTCATCTACTAACCACTGGACTCTAGCTCTCTCCCCTCCCCTGTATAACCTTCCCTTTCTCTCCACCTATATACCTGTCATCGCACCTGCTTTCTCAGCTTTCTATTGTTCCTTTCTAACTAGTTTGTACTCCTCACTCTTTTCTAATTAATCTTTTTACATTCATGTAGCCCCCTGCACATCAGTGGCGTTTCCGTCTTGCTCGGGGTGAAATGATTAAAAAAAAAGTAAGAAAGAAAGAAAGAAATGAAAGGAAGGAAGAATGAAAGAAAGAGAGAAAAAGAAAGAAAGAAAAAATAAGAAACGTAGGATTTTTTTTAATAATCATATCACCCCAAGCAAGGCATTTTACTGCCACTGTTTTACAGGGGGTTACATAGGAGGAAAGTTATGAGAAAGCGTGACAGGTTATACGGGTGTCAGGAAGTGGGTAAGAGAAGGATGAGTATACTGATGAGGATGGAGTGGATGGAGAAAGAAGCATGAGAGAGAGGGAGGATGCAAGTTAGTAAGATAGGAGATGACAATTGACTTTACATTTAAATTCTTGGAGATTGTAGCTATCGGGGAAGCAAGTAAACGGAAGGAAATTTCACAGGCGGGAATTGCGAGAAAATTCGTTGTTAACTGGTCAAGAAATGGCTTTTTAGTTGTTTCACATCGAAAATGAAACTGCTCTCTTTTTATCATCTGAGAGACCCCTTTTTAACGTCAAGTAACCTGACAGATATTAACCTCCAGGAGAAAATTTATATTGAATCAATTGGTATATCAGCTGCGACGAAATTTGTTTCACTGTGTTATGCTTAATTCTTTTAAATCTGCAATTTTATTGATCCTGATCTGGCATCTCATTTTCAGACCTGTTTCCTAACAATATTTCTCAAATATTCAGATCAGTGAATTTATATATATATATATATATATATATATATATAGAAAGCGTATGTTAGAATCCAGGCGTCCAAGCGTCGTTTCTTCTCTTTAAGTGATTTTCTGGTAAATGAAAAACCTCTGAATTTTTTCATAATCATAAGAGAATAAGAGAAATAAGGCCAAACATATCTTATTTAATAGCTGGACATTCTGATTTCATAAAATATACCTTAATCGATCTGGATGCAATTATTTAACTTAATGCTAATTTTTTGTTTACAGAAAAATATTGAGTTAATCCAGAATATTTTCTCCAAGAAAAAATATCGGAATCCATCACCAAAACAATTTGACTTTCTCCTTCTTAAGACTAACTGAAATTCTTTAGGCATTGATTTCACCGATTTAAAGCAATATTCTTTATCAAAGGGGTTCAAACCTTACTGAATTGCGTTTAATCGATCTTCTTCGATGTATGGAGACTTCTCATTGATCTCTTTTTCGCAATAAATTTTCACTTGGGCTTAGATCCGTTCATTTTCTGTTCGCAATCAATGTCATTGAATTCCTATTACTTGTCCGAGGAAAAGCTTTAATCTCTTTTGCTCTGGGTCAAGATGCATTATCGTTCTGAAAATATTTTCATCATCGCCAAACCAATTTTTACTTTTTAATGGAATGAGAAGATTATCCAGAATTTTATTATACGGATGTGCATTGGATGTTTAGGGAATGGCTGCCTGGGTTGTTTTAAATGACATGAAACTCCATTTTGGAAAGTTAACTGTTTTCGCCTACAAGCATATTCTCCAACTACCACACACTTAATTTTCTAAATAGCTATGAATTCATCTTATATTTTCTAAAGGAATCATTTTCAAAATTTATTTTTAAATATCACGTGAAGAAGAACAATATAGTTCTGAAACATGAAAACTTTGTGTTGTGATATAATGATTTTATAAATCATTGTAATCACAAAATTACAATATTAAGCTCTACTTTGGATTGAGCACTCTTTATAAAAGTAAATGCATGAACACAGTAGTTTTTTAATCTACCTGTTCTTTCACTTCTTTATGATATATATATATATATATATATATATATAATTTTAATAGGATATTCTTTTTTGCTTAAAAAATTCTCTAATTCAGCACGTAGGAAGAAGAAAATAAATAAATGTACAGTTCAATAAGTCAACATCGTGTCTACACAAATCTTTCAGACACACACACACAAACTTACTCACGCTCACACATATATACAACCGGGAACGTCACGACCATCAGCGAGAACGAGCGTCACATTAGACAAACGACCAGTCCGGCCTGAGGCATCACACACACACACACACATTGTGTTAACCAATCCTAAACATATCACTCTCTTATACCGTAGCCAGATGCACTCCAACTACCAACTAGGTAAAAACATCCTAAAAAAACTCATAAATACTAATATTTCTCCGACAGACTCTAACAAAAGAATTACGTTTATTATATATTACACTAAATCCACATCTAATTCATTCGTCCGCAACGACTCTTCCCCCACCGTTAGTGATTTGCAAAAAACCAATGTAGTATATAAATTCATATATCCATTTAGAGAATGTATCTCTAACAACCTCAATAATATCTACATTGGCCACACTACAAATTCGCTCTCACGGCGTCTGACGTTGCACTTAAATGAAAATTCAAATATATTCCGTCATTTAAAACAACACGGTTATCAACGCACACTTCTGAGAAAAACGCTCGTTGATAACACGTACATACTTAAACAAGAAAATAATAAACAGAAACTAAAAATCCTCGAAGCAATCTACATTAAACAATTTAAACCTGGTTTGAATACAATCAATTTTGAGATTTCCAATAACGTACTCAAATGCCTGTAATCAGGTCAGGAACCACAACGCCACTATTTTGTCACTGTCTTCGGCCATCCGCCACGGTAGGGATGGACTTATATTTTCAATTTAATTCTCTTTATTGTTAATAGCTTAAATGTTCTATGTTTACTGTGTGTTAATATTTGCTCTTTGATAATGGCTTATGTGTGCCGAAAGCTTAGACCCGATAAAAAAATCAACAATTACTGTGATTTTTTTGTTGTCTTTCAACGATATCACCATCAAGTATATCAGACGGTATGAACGGATCCTACACAAAATTAATAGACAGAACTTGTCTATATTATTCAATGAAACCTGCATTAATGAAAAAATGCTGCCAAAATACACACAATTTAAATTACATGATCCAGCAGCCCAACACACCATCACCACCTTGAAATATAAATGAAGCCTTGTGAAAAGGCAAATTGAAATAGCGAAAGAAAATCTAGACACACTATACAAGAACAAACATGTTAATAACTTAAATGTTCTATGTTTACTGTGTGTTAATATTTACTCTTTGATAATGGCTTATGTGAGCCGAAAGCTTCGACCCGATAAAAAAAATCAACAATTACTGTGATTTTTTGTTGTCTTTCAACGATATCACCATCAAGTATATCAGACGGTATGAACGGATCCTACACAAAATTAATAGACAGAACTATATTATTCAATGAAACCAGCATTAATGAAAAAATGCTGCCAAAATACACACAATTTAAATATATATATATATATAGGTGTCAGTCCGTAAACGGTGAGGATAATCCAACAAGATTTCCTTAATATAAAATATTAATTAGTAAATCCATATACCAAGCTTGTTAGATAGCGCTAAAAATAATCGCTAGATAAAAAGCAACCGGGATCTCCGATTCAAATCTTTACCCTGCGGTCTTTTGGTGAGTAGGGATGCCATTTTTACGGTTCTGTCCTCTATGGCATCGAATGCAAAAATACAGGAGAAACAGGGAGCATCAGAAATGGGGTTCTATAAAACAGTTGCTCAGATTCCCATTGACCAAACATGGAAGCAAGGATGCTTCCATGTTTGGTCAATGTTTTTTTTTTGGCCATGTTTTTGTTTTTTTTTTGCAGCAGATGTAAACAAAAAGAAAATACAGTTGTAGTTTCTGGGACTCAAAATAAGAAAAGAGTTTTTGGAGAATCCGATACTCACAGCGCGGATAGAGTGAACTGGTGAAAGGAGTAAGCAGAGCGTGATTCGTCGATAACATGTTGTCTTATAATTACATTGGATATACTAAAACATACCTAACTAGAAAACTCCTATTACATTTCTCTACAATAGCTTTATTAGGTCTCCTTTAAATACAGATTGAGACCTACAAAACTCTATGGGCAAAATACTTGTTTTGTATCAAATATGGCACTTAACCCACTGACTAAATATAATAGTTGAAAACACAATTAAAAATTCTACTGGGCTAGAAAAGGTGGGATATCGCTTTTCTATTGTTATGAAGTAATAAACTGATCTCTTCTCCCTTCAGCTATGAGTTAAATGGCAGGACAGATTGGTTTCTACAGCCTTGACTGGTAACCAGTCTACCGCAAGAAGAAATGGCAACCTACTGCGGGATAATTTTCTGCCCAGTCAGTTATGTCTCTTTCGAGATATGATCGCGTATCACGTATGGCACTTAGCTGACTGACCCATCTAAGTACTGACCAGGCTCGAAGTTGTTTAACTTTGGCGATCGTTTGCAACGTGTTATGGACGGCTTTCTGGCGTTTCTGTTAATGTATGTATGTGCCTAAATACTTATTTATGTAGACAATTATACTCAGTCAGTTTTATATCAGATAAGAATTCTTTGGAATCAACTAATTTCTCTATGTTTATAAATCCAATTTCTTTAAATAAACAAGGAAACGCTAACTTCACTCAGTTCACTGATGATTCGGGCGTTAATTTGATATCTGCTCCCCTCGCTTTTTAGGTTCTCAAAGCTTTTGTCTGTTGCACTTGGTAGGAAATACTGTTCATAAATGAAAGATTAGGATCACTTCACACTATCTTCTTCTTCTATGTGCCCTCTTCCTTCAGGACGTAGGCGATCATGGTTCTCCACGTTTCCCTATTCTTGGTGGCTCTTAGTATGTTTGCTCCTGTTACACCTCACAACCCCCGTTCTGTTATCCACCTGATCAGGCCCTGCAAATATGTTACCCGCTGCCTTCCTCTGTCTCTTTTTCCTTCTATCTGGCCTATCAGCATCAGGTTCTCCAAGCTTTCTTCCTCATTGCATGTCCCAGGAACTTAAGTTGTCTCTTCCTGACGCTAACTATTAATATCCTTTTCGTTGCCATTCTTTCCAACACCTCATCGTTACTTGCATGCTCAGTTCACGATATAGGCAGCATCCTTCTGTAGAACCACACTTCCGCTGCTTCAGGTTTTGTCCTCATTTTCGATGATATTGTCCACCATCACTGCCCGATTAAAGAACTGACATCACATAGCAATCTAGCCTTCTCTTCTTTGTTTCTATTGAAATTGTTCTGTTTCTTAATACTCTTCTCAGCTCCTGGAATGAATCCTTGTGCCTTTGGATCTCAGTAATATAAATGTATAGAAACGGCTCTGACCACAAAATGAGGGGTCAGTTTATATATTGATTGTAATATGGAATTGATACCCCACTTTATGTCCATTCTTTCCAACACCTCATCGTTGTTTGCATGCTCAGTCCACGATATCCGCAGCATCCTTCTGTAGAACCACATTTCCGCTGCTTCAAGTTTTGACCTCGTTTTCGATGATATTGTCCACCATCACTGCCCGATTAAAGAACTGACATCACATAGCAATCCATCACTCTTTTCTTTGTTTCTAGTGAAATTTTCCTGTGTGTTAGTACTTTACTCAGCTTCTGGAACACGTCCTTTGCCATGTCAATTCGCCTTCAGATCTCTGTCGCACTTTCCATCTCCTGTTAGAACACTTTCTAGGTATTTAAATTTTTGTACTTGCTTGATTCTGGTATCCTCTCACCTGTATTTGGCATTTTGGGTTGTACCTTTTGCTGGTGACTATGCATTCAGTTTTCTTAAAGTTTATTTGTATTCCTTTTGTGTCACTCTCCATCGCTACCTTCTGTAGGAGGTCCTGTAGTTTCCTTTTCGTGTCTGCAATCAGCACTGTATCATTATGTTGTTCAAGTTGTGGCCTCTAATAAC
Organism: Ascarosepion bandense; assembly: GCA_037127315.1. Taxonomy (NCBI): domain Eukaryota; kingdom Metazoa; phylum Mollusca; class Cephalopoda; order Sepiida; family Sepiidae; genus Ascarosepion; species Ascarosepion bandense. The sequence goes on from JBBBDQ010001847.1 coordinate 191,302, forward strand.
AAATCTTGGCATATCATCTCGGGTACTCAAAGTATTCTCGCAGAATATTCAGAACAGATCCGGTGAAACGACACATCCTTGTCTTACGCCTCTTTTTGGGAAAAACATCAGAGTAATCAAGAATCTCTACTGGCAGCAAACTGCCTGCATACGGAGAGGTAACGTGTTCAGCAGATTCAAACTATAGGCAACTATTTAATATACATTTTATGGTCTATATGCGTGTTGCTTTCTTGACAACACTTTTTCGCTAAGAGTTGATTGATATTCTCACAGTTTGTCAGCCGCTATAGGTTATTTAATGACGAAATCGAAAGATTTTGATCGCAATTCAGCTACAAATAGAATGTATTGCTGATCATTTTATTGTAAAATTTTATTATTATTCATTTCAGGATAAATATTTTATTGCTGATCATTTTAATATAAAATTATATTGTTGATCATTTCACTATAAAATGTATTGCTGATAATTCATTAAAAATGTATTGTTGTCCATTTCATTATAACATTTTCTTGTTGAACATTTCACTATTAAAATTGCATTGTTAGTCATTTCATTATAATATTTTCTTGTTGATCATTTCACTAGAAAATTTTATTGCTGGTCATTTCATTATAAAATTGTATTGTTATTCTTTTCATTATAAAATTGTATTATTAGCCATTTCATGCTAAAATTGTATTGTTGGTCATTTCACTAGAAAACTTTATTGTTGGTCATTTCATTATAAAATTGTATTGTTGGTCATTTCACTAGAAAATTGTATTGTTGGTCATTTCATTAAAACATTGTATTGCTAGTCATTCTATTAAAAAATTGTAGTGTTGGTCATTTCATTATAAAACTGTATTGCTGGTCATTCCATTATAAAATTATATTGTTGGTCATTTCATTATAAAATTGTATTGCTAGTCATTCCATTATAAAATTGTATTGTTGGTCATTTTATTATAAAACTGTATTGCTAGTCATTCCATTATTAAATTGTATTGTTAGCCATCTCATTATAAAATTGTATTGCTAGTCATTCTATTAAAAAATTGTATTGTTGGTCATTTCATTATAAAATTGTATTGCTAGTCATTCCATTATAAAATTGTATTGTTGGTCATTTTATTATAAAACTGTATTGCTAGTCATTCCATTATTAAATTGTATTGTTAGCCATCTCATTATAAAATTGTATTGCTAGTCATTCTATTAAAAAATTGTATTGTTGGTCATTTCATTATAAAATTGTATTGCTAGTCATTCCATTATAAAATTTTATTGTTGATCATTTCACTATTAAATTTTGTTGATCATTTTACTATAAAAATGTATTGTTGGTCATTTGAGTATAAAATTGTTTTGTTGATCATTTTAATATAAATTTATATTGTTGATCATTTCAATATGAAATTGTATTGTTAGTCATTTTACTATATATTTGAATTGTTGATCATTTTACAATAAAAATTGTACTGTTAATCATTTCACTAGAAAATTTTATAGTTGATTATTTTATTATAAAATTGTATTATTGAACATTTCACTACAAATTTGTTATTTTGGAATTTTTTCTGTAAAATATATCACTTTTATTTTTATGATTAGAATGTAATTTTATACTTTCTTACTTTTTTTTTTTTTGTTTGGGGTGGACTATTTGCCCATAGTTGCGACCCAAACAGTTTCTGCCACCATAGGTCAGGATGTATCTGGGAACAACGTCTATTTTTAAAGTTATTTAAAGCCGAAACCTATTTTCAGTTGGTAGTATTTCTTGGTGATAATAAGGATTTAATAATTATATGTCTTAATGTTTAACCCATAGTTGTAAGAAGTTATGTTAGTTTCATAAACTTTCCCTCGAGGATACTTTAGCGGAAGTGAATTCACAAACCCGACTGGAATTAGAGCACGGTCCTCCGATTTCTCATTTTGAACCCTTATCATTTCCACCTATACATCCATTTCCATCCGTTCATCCACTTTTACCAGTACATTCATTTCCACCCGTACATCCATTTCCGCCTGTAGACCCATTTCCACCCATTCATCCATTTCCACCCGTACATCCATTTCCGCCTGTAGACCCATTTCCACCCGTACATCCATTTCCGCCTGTAGACCCATTTCCACCCATTCATCCATTTCCACCCGTACATCCATTTCCGCCTGTAGACCCATTTCCACCCATTCATCCATTTCCACCCGTACATCTATTTCCACCCGTACACCCATTTCCAACCGTACACCCATTTCCACCCATACAACCATTTCCACCCGTACATCCATTTCCACCCGTACATCCATTTCCACCCGTACATCCATTTCCGCCTGTAGACCCATTTCCACCCATTCATCCATTTCTACCCGTACATCTATTTCCACCCGTACACCCATTTCCAACCGTACACCCATTTCCACCTGTACATCCATTTCCACCCGTACATCCATTTCCACTAGTTCATCCATTTCTACTCGTTCATCCATTTCCACTCGTTCATCCATTTCCACCCGTACATCCATTTCCACTTGTAGACCCATTTCCACCCATTCATCAATTTCTACCCGTACATCTATTTCCACCCGTACACCCATTTCCACCCATACAACCATTTCCACCCGTACATCCATTTCCACCCGTACATCCATTTCTACTCGTTCATCCATTTCCACCCACACACCCATTTCCACCAGTACATCCATTTCCACCCGTTCGTCCATTTCCACCAGGACATCCGTTTTCAACCGTACACCCATTTCCACCGGTACATCAGCCGGTACTTATTCATAAAATCATGAAAAAGGCAGCTGAAGTTTCCGGGACAAGCATTAAAGAAGAAGTGCTTGGCGAATCTGATACTAACAGGACGGATAGAGGTAGAGAGAGACAAGGGAAAACGGTGCTTGTTATATTGATGAGCTTAAACTAACGGATGGCAGAGCAGGGTTTGGGTGAAATAACAGAGTAAAAGATATTAAAAGCAATAAGGGAAAGAAAGCCGTGCCAATCGATATCCAATGTCCCCTTGATCAAGCTGTCCTCTTCCCACTCATAATTAATGTTTTTCTTTTATAATCATTTCACCCCCAGCAAGGCAGAAATGCCACTGATGTGCAGGGAATTATATATGAGTATAAAAATGTTACAGGGGATGTCGAATTCACATTCTCTGCAATATAAACGTATATAAACTACCGTGACCAAAAAATGAGGGATCTCATAATATGAAATAAGCACAACAAATTGTAGTAGGATTCTTGTCCTCATCTTTGTTGCCATTTGAACGACGTTTCGGCTGTTTTACGCTCTGGCCTTCTTCAAGTGCTAGGAATTTCGAACCAAACTCTTTATTACAATCACTGGGGTATATGAAGTACATCTGTAACGACTCGATTGGAAATCATGAGTTATCTCCCTCTAACCCTGCAAGTTACTTGTTCGCCACTGCTGTAGCCTGTCATTGAACAAACAGGAACTAACCAACGCCTGTATCATCTGGGTCATGTGTCCTTAAGTAAAAGAACAATTGAATTTTTGGGACTTATAAACCTAATGTCAGATAACCGCTTTTTGTTTTACTAGAATTCCTATTGCAATTTTTGATGTTAATGCTCATATCTGTTTTTATTTTTTTTACCAGAGCTCATATTGCAATTTTTGATACTAATGATTTTCTCTGGCACCTGAAGAAGGCCGAAGCATAAAGCCGCTGAAACGTAGTACAAATGGCAACAAAGATGATGACAATAGTCTGAATATTTTAAATAGTGTAAATACTACCTCATCGCTGAAATATAGACAAAGGGTTCGGTTCGAAATTCTTAGCACCTGAAGAAGGCCGGAGCGTACAACGACCGAAACGTGGTACAAATGGCAACAAAGATGAGGACAATAGCCTGAATATTGTAAATACTGTAAATCCTATCTCATCTCAGAAATATAGACAAAGGTTTCGGTTCGAAATTCCTAGCACCTGAAAAAGGCCGGAGCGTACAACGGCCGAAACCTGGTATAAATGGCAACAAAGATAAGGACAATAGTTCGAATAATGTAAATACTGTAAATACTACCTAATCTTAGAAATATAGACAAATAACAAATTGTAATTAATATAATTTTGTTCTCATTTTTAACATGCTTGATACATGCCTTTATGGAATAGTCTTTTTATCCTCTTTTTCTTCGTGTTCTGCCATCGATATGGACAAGCCTGTTAGCCGACTGGCTGTTTTTCTCATGCGTCTAATATGCCATGTGCCTGTAAAATTCTCCTAGATTTCTTCTTCATTAGGTATCCTCACAATTTCGACTGGCTCATTAATCTCGATGGAAAGACCACCACCATTAGTTGAACGGAATGTTTTCTTTTGCAGGGTAGAGTAGTTTTCAGTCCTTCTTGATCGAGGGAGTAAATTGGCGCCATCGTCTATTGCTGAATGGGTATGAGTTTAGTGTGGCTTTTGAGTTTCGATGGAAAGAAATACGAATGAATGATATTGTTCCGCCGTGGAAGGCCTTTTATGTGATCACGTGATGTGGCTTTGTTACCAAGGAATTATTAGATTAACATTCTCGACTGGGTTTGAGAGGCATCGCAGGGAAATAGAGCCAGTTACAAAATAGCAAGAAGTCATAACAGTCGACTTGAATAAGAAAGGGTTAACAATCTTTCTTTTACATCTGCCATACTTGGCTGTAATATATGAAGGTGCGGGCGTAGATAGATAGATAGATAGATAGATAGATAGATAGATAGATAGATAGATGATGAATTTACGTAGTTATAAACAATTGAAGACAAAGAGAAAGAGATGGAGAGAGAGGGCGAGAGAATTAATGAAATTATAAATTATGAACAAACGGAGATAGATAGATAGATAGATAGATAGATAGATAGATAGATAGATCTGAAAAAACTGAGATAGATAGATAGATAGATACGTCCGCTTATCACACAGTGAACATAATTTTCCTTCTGTTAAACAAGAGTAGATATTTATTCCTTCATTCCTGTTTAAGATTGGTAACAAGTTGTGTCTTGGTGGCATTATTGCCTTACTTGGAATGAAATGAATAGATAGATAGATAGATAGATGTACTATTTTATTTCGCACATGAAATAGGCCAACAATTAACCTGAATATTTCTTTTTGTTGCGTTAAAAGCTGTTTTTCTGTTCAAAAGAAAAAAATCCTTGTTAGAAGTATTAAATCTCAAGAAAACTGAATGTATGGTCATCGGCAAAAAGAGGAAACCAATATACTAACTGCAAGTTTGAGAATCCAAAAAAAGAAAAAAAAAACAAGTAAAAAGTCAAATACCTGAGAAGTGTTTTGACCGAGGATGGAAAATGCGACAAGGAAATCCAAAGACGCATTGGCATGACCAAAAACGCAATTCAGAAACTAGTACTGAAAGACAGGAAATCTCATTAGAAACAAATAAAAGTGTGCTGGATTGCTATGTGTTATATGTCCTTCATTATGGAAGTGAATGCTGGACGATCTCATCAAAGATGAAGGAGAGGCTTGAGGCAGTAGAAATGTGGTTTTACAGAATGATGCTGAGGATAACATGGACAGAGCATGTGTGCAACGATGAGGTGTTGGAAAGGATGCAAACGAGAAGAAAACTGATAACAAATATCACGAAAAGACAAATGAGGTTTCTGTGATACGTAATGAGGATGGAAGGCTCGGAGAACTTGATACTAACAGGTCGGATAAATAGGAAAATAGACAGGGGAAAGCAGCGCGAGACGTCTGAGCAAATGGTTGACAGAGCGGGTGTTGGAAGAGATACCAAAAGAAGAATTACTGAAAGCGACAAGAGACAGAGCCAAGGGGAAATCCATTATCGCCTACGTCCTGAAGGGACACGGCGCATGAAGAAGAAGAAGAAGAAATAAAACTAAAAGACATGACTGCGTAGCTAATCAGTAATGAGAAGAGGTGGATTCATACCTAATCAGAATTTGATAGACAAATTAAGAATTATGATGTGGATATAAAGTGGGGGGCCAATTCCGTATTATAATCAATATATAAACTGATCACCCACTTTCTGACCATGATAGGTTCTATCCATTTATATTCTAGATTTATGGGCTTGAGCAAATAGATTGCCGAGCAGGGTTTGGGAGGTGTAACAAGAGAAAGAATTACTGAGAGCAACAAGAGACAGAGCCAAGTGGAAGTCCATGATCGCCTACGTCCTGAAGGGAAACGACACATAGAAGTAAAAGAAGCCTTCCTAGACGTAGAAAACATTTTTATTAATATTCCAGTAAAAATATAAAGTGGGAGATCAATTCTATATTATAATCAATATATAAAATGATCCCTCACTTTGTGACCATGATAGGTTCTATCCATTTATATTCTAGATTTATGGGCTTGAGCAAATGGATTGCAGAGCAGGGTTTGGGAAGAATAACAAGAGAAAGAATTACTGAGAGTGACAAGAGACAGAGCCAAGTGGAATTCCATAATCGCTTACGTCCTGAAAGGACACGGCACATGAAGAAGAATAATTTAGAAAAGCTTCTTGTATCAGCAGTAATGTTGCTGGGGTGACTGGGTGTAATAAAAAAGAGATTTAATCCAATATTCTTGTCGTTATAATCGCACCTACCTCCCATTAGAATGGACCAGGCTTGCCTCCCAGAGAGTAAAACACTACGCCCCCTTGGTCTCACACTTTCAGCGGACCTCAAGTGGAATGACTATATCGAATTCATTGCTAAATCCGCTGCTATGCATGTCGGTTCCTTGTGCAGGGCCCGGAAGTTTTTCCCGTTTGAATCTATCCTGCACATATATAAATCTACCATCTGCCCGTGCATTGAGTATTGCTGCCACATCTGGTCGGGCGCCCCTGCTATTCTCCGCGGGGTTCTTGACAAAATACAACGGAGAATCTGTAATGTGATCGATACTGACTTGGCAGACCGGCTGCAGTCACTCTCTCACCGGCGTGACGTGGCTTCCTTGTGCCTCTTCTAAAAATACTTTCACGGCTTCTGCTCCGATGAACTTAGATCACTGGTGCTCCTGAGGTTCAAATTTGCATGAGATACTAGATTAGCAACTAGGTCCCACCCTTTTACAGTGAAACCGATAAAATGTAACCGCAATTTCTACTCTAACGGCTTCTTTTCTCGCACTTCCCAACTGTGGAATTCCCTTCCACATGATTGCTTCCCCGACAGCTACAATCTCCAGGAGTTTAAATGTAAGGTCAATAGACACCTCCTAACACACTAACTCGCATCCATTTTGTCAAACACTCTTCCCATCTACCCAACCCTCAGCCTCGGTATCCTTACCCGTCTATCACCCTCCTTCTGACATTTCCTATATCTAACCACTCTTTCTCTTTATCTTCCCCTATATAACCCCTTGCGTAATATTGACAGTGGAAATGTTGGGGTGAAATGTTTAAAAATAAATATCATTTATTTTAACGAATATTCACTTTTTTTTTTACACTAACAGTTAACAGAAGGCAGAATAATATGAATAGATTCGGTGTCTTAAATTTGACGATTAAAAATCATTTTTTTTTTTCGATTTGTTTCGGTGCTTTCATCTTACTGACTCCTCTTGCTGAATCTGGAAAGGAGAAAGTGAATCGTGCTTCCGCTCAAAAGAAAATTGACACAAGGTCGTGTTTAAGTGGAAATAAATACATTTCTCTCACACTTCTACTCTCTTCCCCATTCACCAGGGAGAATCTACTTGTATCGACCGTGTGTTTTCTAAACCAGAGCGATCTTGTCTCTCAACATCTACTTATTCCCTATAACTCTTAGTAACACACACACACACACACACACACACACACACACACACACACACACACACACACACACACACACACACACACACACATATATATATATATATATATATATATATATATATATATATATGACTATATATATCAGCATGCGGTGTAGATAGAGAGAAATCCAAACGATTATGCTGCACATACATGGTAGGATAACACTCATTCGTGTAAAATCTTCTGTACAATGAAGACGGAAGCTGATGATGGTTCGCCTGAAATAGGCCTAAACTTCCGATTTCCCATGAAAAAATGTGTCTGCCTAAATTTTTTCTTATATATATATATATATATATATATATATACTCATTTAGATAGGTGCGAGTGGGTTTCAAAACCCAGGGTCACAAACTCACACCTATCTAACTGAATATGTTAGCTCTATCCCATTATAATATAAGTAATGTAATATATTTAATAAATTGCATATTTATATATATATATATATATATATATTTATACACGTACACATTTCACACACACACACACACACACACACACACACATATATATATATATATATATATATATATATGGGAAAACTCAACAAGCCTGAGCTCTCTATATAGATATGTTGGATTATCTTCACCGTTTACGGACTGGATATATATATATATATATATATATTGTCATCCGCAGACAGATTTGGTCCTTTTCACCTGGATTTATATATATATATATATATATATATATATATATATATATATATATATATAGGAAAAACTACTAAGAAGTTGTAAGTTTAAAAATGTATTTTTTTGACAGTATTTATTTATTTCTATTATTATATTTGATATTTCAGACCGTCCTCGGCCTTTCATCAGAAACAAATGATTTTAAAATTTAAATTAGAAACGTTTTCGCGATGAGCGTTTGTCCGAGACATAGTTTACATGACGTGAGGCAGAAAGCGACAGATTTTTTTAAATATTTGTAAACGTAAATCTATCATTAATCATACTTATAAATGTTGTTTTAGAGAAAATTTATGCATAAATCCAGGTGATATATATATATATATTTGCATAAATCAAGGTGATATATATATATATATATATATATATATATATATATATATATATATATATATATATATATATATAGATCCAGGTGAAAAGAACCAAATGTTTTACTATTTTGAGTACCCAGGCATTTATTTTATTATAAACAGGGCCCGATATAATAAATATTATAGAGCTTAATATTATCATATAACTATGAATTAACTGTACATTGCAACATGGAAATTTCTATGTTTGGAGATAGATTCTCTTCATCAGGCAATGTTAGATGTGAAAATGATTTCTATTTAAGTACATCGCTTTGCTATTTATGCTCGTGGGAAGCTATAAATTTCATGTGCGTGTTCCTTTCAATTAATAAGAGTAAAGATTCGCTTTGGAATTTGGCTAGTAATTTATTCCTTTTTCTTTCCCTCCCTTCTTCTTTCCTGATGAAGAGAATCAATCTCGAAACATAGAATTTTTTGTGTCTCAACGTACAATTAATTAATAATTATATATATATATATCCTCTAACACCCTGATTGAGCACTCTGGAAGAATGGTAGACTTTGAAAAACAATAGCTACTCTGGCATGTACGCATCGGTCATTCACTCTGGCTATTGGGCGTGTATAATGATAATATACATGCTAAAAAGTCTGCCTTCTTCTACCGAACGCTCATAGTCCATCCCTACCGTGGCGGATGGCCGAAGACAGTGACAAAATAGTGGCGTTGTGGTTCCTGATCTGATTACAGGCATTTGAGTACGTTATTGGAAATATCAAAATTGATTGTATTCAAACCAGGTTTAAATTGTTTAATGTAGAGTGCTTCGAGGATTTTTAGTTTCTGCTTATTATTTTCTTGTTTAAGTTTGTACGTGTTATCAACGAGCGTTTGTCTCAGAAGTGTGCGTTGATAACCGTGTTGTTTTAAATGACGGAATATATTTGAATTTTCAAATTAAGTACAGGAATTTTTGGGACTTATAAAACCTAATGTCCAGTCACCCTTTTTTTACTAGAGTTCATATTGCAATTTTTGTTCATCTTACTGGTTTTCTGTAGCATTTTTTACCAGAGCTCATATTGCAATTTTTGATATGATTTTCTCTGGCACTCCGTATAAATAGTTCCCATATTGTGTTCATCTCTATACTTGGTCGGTTTAGGAGATTTTTAAAGCCTAGCATATCCGCTGATTCCTTAAGTTAAAATCGTCTTTGATGGTGGTTGTTTTTATGTTAACGTCCTTGTAACCTCTCTAAACATGGCTTAAAACCAAATTTATAAAGAATTATCCAAATGTTGGAGGATTTTTGTTTTTATTTTCATCTGAAATTAAAGCGAAAATACGATGTTTAGAACGGCTAATGATTAAACATAATAGACATTCATTGTCTCTCATATTTAACAGTATATATATATATATATATATATATATATATATATATATATAAGTATATATGTATGCATCAAATGTTATAAAAATATTAATCTACGCCCTGTTTTTGTCAATCTCATCTTTCTTAATGGAAACAGTACTTTCCCAGAACATATACAAAAATATATGAAATATCGAAAGAAAACGGTTAATTTCCATCTCTTTTTAACAACTCATAGAATAACATTATGCCGCATATAAAAAAATTAACTTCAAACGAATTATGAATTTTTTTAAATGATTAATATTTTCAGATAATCTTCTAAATATTTATGAGCGTTTTTCTTAAATAGCCGACAATATTTCTTTATGGACACCTTGTTGAATAAAACTTTCGTTTCAACCCTTTGCTTTGATAATTCCGTCACGGGACGAAACGCGTAGGCGAAAAAAATATAGTTTTTCTCTTGTCATATTTAATTTTTTTTTTAAATCGTAAAACCCCGAGCAAGGCGGTAACACCACTGATGTGCAGGGGTCTACATAGGAGTGAAAAGATTGGAAAAGAGAAAACCGGAAACCGCATCCTAAACAGGAAACAAGGGATGAGCCTCTTCACCTGTTCAATAGACGTGGGTGGAGTATGAACCGGGCGACAGTTTAGTCTATCTACTCCAATTGAAAAAAAAAAGTGAGAAGATTGGAAAAGAGAAAACCGGAAACCGCATCCTAAACAGGTAACAAGGGATGAGCCTCTTCACCTGTTCAATAGACGTGGGTGGAGTGTGAACCGGGCGATAAACTATTTTTTGTGTTATATAGGCTTGATAAGCACCTCGTTTAGACTGGAGGCTATTCGTGGTCGAGAGGTCGAAGACGTTACCAGATCAAATGGTAGCTTCCCCTATATAGATAGGGTTAGCAGGTTCGAATCCTGCCAAATAGTACACATTTTCGTAATATAAATTTATCGTAAATAATCAAGCCGGTAGAAATAAATATATAATACTGTTTCATTAAAAACAGAATATCTACTTAAATACGAGTATCGATCAAAAATAATGTTCAAACAATTTATATGTGTGTGTATATATATATATATATATATATATATATATATATATATACAACATTCCTTGTTTTGTAAAACAGTAACAGTGCTGCTAACAAAGCCTTTATTAGGTATATATATATATTAGGTGAGATTGGTAAATTGTCGCAATTATTTTGATGCCTCATTAAAGATAAAATAGTTCTTGTCCTAATACTTTTGCACAGTACTGTATATATACTAGGTGCGACTGGTAAATTGTCGCAATTATTTTGATGCCTCATAAAAGATAAAACAGTTCTTGTCCTAATACTTTTGCACAGTACTGTATATATATTAGGTGAGATTGGTAAATTGTCGCAATTATTTTGATGCCTCATAAAAGATAAAACAGTTCTTGTCCTAATACTTTTGCACAGTACTGTATATATACTAGGTGCGACTGGTAAATTGTCGCAATTATTTTGATGCCTCATAAAAGATAAAACAGTTCTTGTCCTAATACTTTTGCACAGTACTGTATATATACTAGGTGCGACTGGTAAATTGTCGCAATTATTTTGATGCCTCATAAAAGATAAAATAGTTCTTGTCCTAATACTTTTGCACAGTACTGTATATATACTAGGTGCGACTGGTAAATTGTCGCAATTATTTTGATGCCTCATAAAAGATGAATTAGTTCTTGTCCTAATACTTTTGCACAGTACTGTATATATACTAGGTGCGATTGGTAAATTGTCGCAATTATTTTGATGCCTCATAAAAGATAAAACAGTTCTTGTCCTAATACTTTTGCACAGTACTGTATATATACTAGGTGCGACTGGTAAATTGTCGCAATTATTTTGATGCCTCATTAAAGATAAAATAGTTCTTGTCCTAATACTTTTGCACAGTACTGTATATATACTAGGTGCGACTGGTAAATTGTCGCAATTATTTTGATGCCTCATTAAAGATAAAATAGTTCTTGTCCTAATACTTTTGCACAGTACTGTATATATACTAGGTGCGATTGGTAAATTGTCGCAATTATTTTGATGCCTCATTAAAGATAAAATAGTTCTTGTCCTAATACTTTTGCACAGTACTGTATATATACTAGGTGCGACTGGTAAATTGTCGCAATTATTTTGATGCCTCATAAAAGATAAAACAGTTCTTGTCCTAATACTTTTGCACAGTACTGTATATATACTAGGTGCGACTGGTAAATTGTCGCAATTATTTTGATGCCTCATTAAAGATAAAATAGTTCTTGTCCTAATACTTTTGCACAGTACTGTATATATACTAGGTGCGATTGGTAAATTGTCGCGATTATTTTGATGCCTCATAACAGATAAACTAGTTCTTGTCCTAATACTTTTGCACAGTACTGTATATATACTAGGTGCGACTGGTAAATTGTCGCAATTATTTTGATGCCTCATAAAAGATAAAACAGTTCTTGTCCTAATACTTTTGCACAGTACTGTATATATACTAGGTGCGACTGGTAAATTGTCGCAATTATTTTGATGCCTCATTAAAGATAAAATAGTTCTTGTCCTAATACTTTTGCACAGTACTGTATATATACTAGGTGCGATTGGTAAATTGTCGCGATTATTTTGATGCCTCATTAAAGATAAAATAGTTCTTGTCCTAATACTTTTGCACAGTACTGTATATATACTAGGTGCGATTGGTAAATTGTCGCGATTATTTTGATGCCTCATTAAAGATAAAATAGTTCTTGTCCTAATACTTTTGCACAGTACTGTATATATACTAGGTGCGACTGGTAAATTGTCGCAATTATTTTGATGCCTCATAAAAGATAAAACAGTTCTTGTCCTAATACTTTTGCACAGTACTGTATATATACTAGGTGCGATTGGTAAATTGTCGCAATTATTTTGATGCCTCATAAAAGATAAAACAGTTCTTGTCCTAATACTTTTGCACAGTACTGTATATATACTAGGTGCGATTGGTAAATTGTCGCGATTATTTTTATGCCTCATTAAAGATAAAATAGTTCTTGTCCTAATACTTTTGCACAGTACTGTATATATACTAGGTGCGACTGGTAAATTGTCGCAATTATTTTGATGCCTCATAAAAGATAAAACAGTTCTTGTCCTAATACTTTTGCACAGTACTGTATATATACTAGGTGCGATTGGTAAATTGTCGCAATTATTTTGATGCCTCATAAAAGATAAAACAGTTCTTGTCCTAATACTTTTGCACAGTACTGTATATATACTAGGTGCGACTGGTAAATTGTCGCAATTATTTTGATGCCTCATTAAAGATAAAATAGTTCTTGTCCTAATACTTTTGCACAGTACTGTATATATACTAGGTGCGACTGGTAAATTGTCGCAATTATTTTGATGCCTCATTAAAGATAAAATAGTTCTTGTCCTAATACTTTTGCACAGTACTGTATATATACTAGGTGCGATTGGTAAATTGTCGCAATTATTTTGATGCCTCATTAAAGATAAAATAGTTCTTGTCCTAATACTTTTGCACAGTACTGTATATATACTAGGTGCGACTGGTAAATTGTCGCAATTATTTTGATGCCTCATAAAAGATAAAACAGTTCTTGTCCTAATACTTTTGCACAGTACTGTATATATACTAGGTGCGACTGGTAAATTGTCGCAATTATTTTGATGCCTCATTAAAGATAAAATAGTTCTTGTCCTAATACTTTTGCACAGTACTGTATATATACTAGGTGCGATTGGTAAATTGTCGCGATTATTTTGATGCCTCATAACAGATAAACTAGTTCTTGTCCTAATACTTTTGCACAGTACTGTATATATACTAGGTGCGACTGGTAAATTGTCGCAATTATTTTGATGCCTCATAAAAGATAAAACAGTTCTTGTCCTAATACTTTTGCACAGTACTGTATATATACTAGGTGCGACTGGTAAATTGTCGCAATTATTTTGATGCCTCATTAAAGATAAAATAGTTCTTGTCCTAATACTTTTGCACAGTACTGTATATATACTAGGTGCGACTGGTAAATTGTCGCAATTATTTTGATGCCTCATTAAAGATAAAATAGTTCTTGTCCTAATACTTTTGCACAGTACTGTATATATACTAGGTGCGATTGGTAAATTGTCGCGATTATTTTGATGCCTCATTAAAGATAAAATAGTTCTTGTCCTAATACTTTTGCACAGTACTGTATATATACTAGGTGCGATTGGTAAATTGTCGCGATTATTTTGATGCCTCATTAAAGATAAAATAGTTCTTGTCCTAATACTTTTGCACAGTACTGTATATATACTAGGTGCGATTGGTAAATTGTCGCGATTATTTTGATGCCTCATTAAAGATAAAATAGTTCTTGTCCTAATACTTTTGCACAGTACTGTATATATACTAGGTGCGATTGGTAAATTGTCGCGATTATTTTGATGCCTCATTAAAGATAAAATAGTTCTTGTCCTAATACTTTTGCGCAGTACTGTATATATACTAGGTGCGATTGGTAAATTGTCGCGATTATTTTGATGCCTCATTAAAGATAAAATAGTTCTTGTCCTAATACTTTTGCACAGTACTGTATATATACTAGGTGCGATTGGTAAATTGTCGCGATTATTTTGATGCCTCATTAAAGATAAAATAGTTCTTGTCCTAATACTTTTGCACAGTACTGTATATATACTAGGTGCGATTGGAAAATTGTCGCGATTATTTTGATGCCTCATTAAAGATAAAATAGTTCTTGTCCTAATACTTTTGCACAGTACTGTATATATACTAGGTGCGATTGGTAAATTGGCGCGATTATTTTGATGCCTCATTAAAGATAAAATAGTTCTTGTCCTAATACTTTTGCACAGTACTGTATATATACTAGGTGCGATTGGTAAATTGTCGCGATTATTTTGATGCCTCATTAAAGATAAAATAGTTCTTGTCCTAATACTTTTGCACAGTACTGTATATATACTAGGTGCGATTGGTAAATTGTCGCGATTATTTTGATGCCTCATAACCGATAAACTAGTTCTTGTCCTAATACTTTTGCACAGTACTGCATATTTCTCTATTGATAATGTGTTTACTAATAATCAGGGTAGGGGACTTTAATGACGTTTTTTGATGAAGGCTGACTGCGGAATATGAGAACAGTTACAGAGTGGGAATTTGTCTTTTTATCTTTTACAAAAAAAATGAAATGGCCTTGATTGATACAAGATGAAGACATCAAGAAAAGCACTTTATGATATTGTCAGTTATCTGAAAGAATTTTTGTAGTTGAACTGAACAGAAAACCTTTCAACATATCTATTATGAACGCATACGTACCAACGGCACTAAGTACGTACGGAAATTGTTTTTTCTTTCTGTACTATGCTATACTACAAGTCTCGGTGTAAAACACAATGAATTAGAATTATTATGAGAGACCTGGATGCCAAAGTAGACAAGGAGAAGGAAGCGATATCTCACAAATTGGGACTAGGAACAAGTGACCAACGCAGAGAAAAATGGGTCCAACCATGCATAGCGAATGACAAGGTCATCAGCAACACCTGACTTCAAGAACATTGAGGACGATAATGAATATGGAGAAGCCCAGGAAGAGAAAGTAAAAACCAAATGGACTACATAACAATCAACAAGAGATTCTAGAATGTCCCCAATGAAACTTATCCAAGATCAAATTGCAGAAGCGACAACCTCTCAGCAGTAACAAGAAATCCCGGGCCTAACAAATAAAACAACAAATTTTGGCAAAATTCGACTTTATTCATCAACATAGTCTCTAGGGTGATATGCTGATTCTAACGTTTTTCTAACAATTCGATGCCTTTTTTTTTTTTTTTTTTGTAGAACGATTTTTCTTTGGTCTCAAAATATGCCTCAGTTTCCGATATCACTTCTTCATCGGAGCCAAATCTCTTTTCCCGAGAGCATTCTTTTGAGGACTGCAAACAGCCAGTAGTATCTGTGGGCCAGATCTGGAGAATATGGTAGATGAGGAAGTAATTCGAAGTGCAATTCATGTAGTTTTGTCATCGTTTCGATCAGTTTGTGACACGGTGCATTTGTGACACGGTGCATTTGTGACACGTTTCATTTGTGACATGGTGAAAGAACCATTTATTCTTTTTCATTTTTCCATTTTTTCTTTTACATTTTTTCTTCCGGCTTTTGGTGATTATCTACTTCAAACGTACCAATACATGCTAAATAATGTTCGCTATTGACGCTTCTTTCTTTCTCAAGGTAATTGATAAAAAAAATCACCTTGCTCGAAAACGTACGAAAATTGAAGAACCCGACCACTACACACAGATTGCAACAGACGCTTGAACGACCCGAACATAAGGGAACAATATATGGAGAGTCTGAAAAGAAGATGCGAGGGAGAAAATGAAAATGAGAAGTCAAATTTGGAAACATTAAAGGATATTTATTGAGTTCAACAAACGATTGATAGCCGAAAAAGAATAATGAAATGGATGACAACTGATATTTTTTTATAAGCGTTTCACCCCGAGCAAGGCATTTCACTGCCACTACTATCTCAATACATATATTTCTATCACAAAACGTATCTATCTATCTATCTATCTATCTATCTATCTATCTATCTATCTATCTATCAGTCAGTTCCATGTCTTTATCTATCTATCTATCTATCTATCTATCTATTTATCTATCTATCTTTCTTCAATACATATATTTCTATCACAATATCTTTCTATTTTTTTTATATGCGTTTCACCCCGAGCAAGGCATTTCACTGCCACTACTGCGCAGGAGGCTACACAGAGTGGAGGAAGGATGCTTAAATATAGGAAATGTCAGAGGGTGGGTGATAGGCGGGTAGGGATACCGAGAATGAGGGTTCGGTAGATGAGAGTGTTCTGAGAATAATTGGGAGTTAGGGTGATAGGAGGTGTCTATTGACCCTACATTTAAACACCTGGAGATTGTAGCTGTCGGGAAAGCAGACTTGTGGAAGGGAATTCCACAGTCGGGAAGCGCGAGAAAAGAAGCTGTTGGAGTAGAATTTACGGTTACATCTTATCTGTTTAACTGTAAAAGGGTGGGACCTAGTTCCTAATCTAGTTGCTCGTGTAAATTCGTGCTTAGGCGGCATTAGTGATCTAAGTTCATCGGAGCAGAAGCCATGAAAGTACTTGTAGAAGAGGCACAGGGATGCTACATCACGCCAGTGAGAAAGTGGTTGGAACCGGTCTGCCAAGTCAGTATCAACCACGTTACAGATTCTCCTTTGTATTTTGTCAAGAAGCCCAAGGAGAGTAGCAGGGGCACCCGACCAGATATGGCAGCAGTATTCAATACATGGGCGGATGGTAGATTTGTAGTCGACATCATGCAAAGGAAACAGAAAACAATACCATGACTGGGAACGGAATAAAGAAAACAACACAAATAAATAAGAAATAACTGCAGACAGGTGAAAGAAGAATAGTTCAGCCAACGATGCACTAAAAAAAGAGGGAGAGAGTATTATATATAAAGTTGATATGCATCTAAACGTATTTATAAATGGAACTTTGTCTCTGTGTGTGTCTGTGTGTGTGTGTGTGTGTGTGTGTATCCGTTACCTATAGACTCTGAAACGGCTGAACCGATTGTCTTGAAAATTTACACAGTTGTACTATAAGCGTCTGCAAATGTTCTTAGTTTTGTGTCGTGGTACCCGCGATAAATATCGATAATCGAAAAAAACCGGTTATAGAAGGAGTGGTCCGATTTTAATAAAATTTGATGCACTTATAGACAAAGACATAAGAAACAACATTCAGAAGTTTCAATGTTGCAGTTCTTACAATAGTACAGACAATCTTTTTTTTTTTTTTTTTTAATCATCTCACCCCAAGCAAGGCATTCCACTGCCACTATTGCGCATGGGGCTACATAGGGGAAGGTAAAGAGAAGGAGTGGTTAGACATAGGGAATGTCAGGAGAAAGGTGATAGATGAGTAAGGATAGCGAGGATGAGTGTCGGGCAGATGGGAAGAGTGTTTGATAGAATGGGAGCAGGTTAGTGTGTTAGGAGGTGTCTATTGACCTTACATTTAAACTCCTGGAGATTGTAGCCGTCGGGGAAGCAATCGTTTGGAAGAGAATTCCACAGTCGGGAAGTGCGAGGAAAGAAACTGTTGGAGTAGAAGTTACGGCTGCATTTTATCGATTTCACTGTAAAAGGGTGGGATCTAGTTGCTAATATATATATATATAAAAGCAAGATGTTTGTGTGTGTGTCTGTTTATCTGCCTGTATATCTGTATTTTTTCAGCCCTTTTATTTTAGTTTTTGCTTTGGGTTTGGCTCTAAGTATGTATAATTGTACTTCTTAGTCTCAGCCATGATACCATTTACTCAGAGGACTTATTTAGCCTTCAAAATTCAATTTACGACGAAAATACTTATTTGATATCGATACCAGGAAATCAAAATTTGACTTACATCCATTCATTTTTCTTTCAGTCTACGGTTTCGCTTTAACTGGAAACAACTTTTGCTATTTAGTCTTTCGTGCCAACGTCCAAAGAGTCTGAGCTCCAGGACCATGGATTAGTTTCAAAGCTTTCATTACTCCCAAGCAACGCCGGGCTACACTGCTAGTACATAATAAGAGATAACAGGGCAAAATATATGCCAATCAACAGGAAGCATAAATTTCCAAGACATAACCCTCATACCAGAGAAAGAAAATACTTCAGCAACTTAATGAATATACCGCAGAACTCTTCTACGACGAAAGAGAAAAACTAATACACAGAAACGTCAGGATGAAAATATTAAATTCCAAATGGAAGCTTCACTGTCCAAATTGAATGGAAACAAAGCGATCGGGCCTGACGGATTTATAACACACCTCACAAAAAGTCCCAGGCCTGACATATAGATGTCGCCACTAATAAAAATATTAGTATGAATTTTATGAAGTACTAATATTCAAATAGCACGTAACAAAATTTGGGCCTAATCGGATTATTAGTTTCCAAATTACAGTCATTTAAGTGAAGCTAGTTGCAAATTTTCAAAACAATGGAAAAATCTAAATTTCGTGTGTTGATAAAACATTGCTTTCTGATAGAAAAATACTGTTCAACCAAAGAAATGACTTGATAAGTGTTATTCGGACACTGCACCGTCGGGGAAAAACGGTTAAGAAATTGCATGGTGATTTAAAACGAAGGAAAGCTAGATGAAAGAACTTAGCATGGCTTCCATGAAAATAGAATGGATTGTCATCAGCAAAAAATTAGCCCAAAATACAAATTTCAGATTGGGGCTACTAAAATCAAGCAGGTTTTACTATCTGAAAAATGTTCTGACAAAGGATGGAAAGTGCAACACTGAAATTCAGTGACTAAATGGGATTGGCAAAAATGTTACCAAAAGCTAAGCAGAATATTAAGAGACAAGAAAATTTCGTTGGAAACAAAGAAAAGAGTACCGAACTGTTATGTGATATCTGTATCTGGAGTATCGAAGGCTGGACAATGTCATCAAAGATGAAAAGACACTCGAAGCAACAGAAATGTGGTTCTACAGGAGGATACTGACGATACCATGAGCCGTACAAGTGAGCAACGAAGAGGTTCTGGGAATATTAGAAGCAAAAAAAAACTTAATATTTGCACCAGAAACAAAAAGTTGAATTTGTTGGTTATATAATGAAGAAAGAATGTTTGGAAAATTAGATACTCACAATACAGATTGAGGGTTAGAGGAACATAGGAATACGTGATGAGATTGAGAAAATTGATGGTCTAACTGGGTTTGGAGAGAAAGGGTAAAAAAACAAAACTTATTAAAACCTACAAAGGACAGGTAGATGTGAAGGGTCATGATCGTCCATTTCTTGAAAAGACACGGCACATAAAATATATTTTCTCATCCCACACACTCTCAATTTTTTTTTTAATCATTTAACCACATGCAAGGCATTTCACTGCCACTGTTGTGCAGGGGGTCTACATAGGGGAAAGTAATGAGAAAGAGTGGTTGGGGGTTACATGGGAGAAAGTGATAGGAGATGTCATATGTGGCAGCAGTACTCAATACACGGGCGGATGGTGGATTTATAGATGTGCAGGATAGATTCAGGCGGGAAAAACATCCGGGCTCTGCACATAGAGCCGACTTTCATAGCAGCGGATTTAGCAATGGATTCAATATAGTCATTCCACTTGATGTCCGCTGAGAGTGTGACACCAAGGAGGCGTAGTGTTTTACTCTGTGGGAGGTAAGCCTGTTCCATGCTAATGGGAGGGAGATGCGATTTCGCTATTCGTTCTCATACAGATGTCTGATGAGTAACTTGCGGTCCTCTTCTGTCGGAGAAAACTTTTATTTCACCTATGCCTTTGAATAGGAAAAATAAATTTATTCCTATTCCAAGGGTATTGATGCTAAAATGAACGTACAAAAAAGTTTTAAATTTGAACCTAACAAACCGATGACTGACATGTTACCCTCACATCCTGACTATATACTTTCCCGAAAATTGGTAGAAGGCTGATAGGGCGATAACTAGATGGGTCCGAGGGTTCACCACAGTTCTTAAATACAGGAACGACTGAAGAGAACTTCCAGAATGCAGGAAAACAGGAAGCAGAAAGGCAGTAGTTATACAGTTTAGAGAGGACAGGGGAGAATTCAGGAGCACATTTACTTTTATGGCTTCTGCTTCAACGAACTTAAGACACTGGTGCCTCTACAACAGGTGTTTACTCGTTCAACCAGATTGGCAACTAGGTCCCACCCATTCACAGTTAGATTAACCAAATGCAGACGACAATTCTACTCCTGCAGCTTCTTTTCGCGCATTTCCCTCCTGTGGAACTCGTTTCCATATTCTAGCTTTCCTGACGGCTATAACCTTCACTTAACCACTTGACTCTAGTTCTTTCACCACGCTGTGTATCCGTTCCTTTCTCTACATCCTTAGCAACTGTCATGACACCTGCATTCCCATCCTTCTCTTGCTCCTTTCTAACTGGTTCGTTTTCCTCTTCACTCTCTTCTACTTAATCTTTTTACTCTTTAGTAGCCCCCTGCACATCAGTGGCATTACCGACTTACTCGGGGTGAAACGATGAAAAAAATGATTATAATATATATATAAGAAAAATTAAGACAGACGCGAGCCATCGTCAGCTTCCGTCTGTATTCGTTGAATAAAGACGGAAGCTGACGATGGCTCGCCTGAAATAGGCTTATACTCCTGAATTACCATGAAATAACTGGTCTGTCTTAATTTTTCTTATATTTGCTTTGTATGTATTTATATACATATATATTTAGAGCTCTCTTAGAGAGTTATCTTACCATTATATGTAAAAGGATAATCCTTTGGATTCTTCTATGCTCACAAGGCATGCTGATATATATATATATATATATATATATATATATATATATATATATATATCAGTTTGCTTATATATATCACATTGCGTTCGTATGCACATATATGCATATTTTTTCTTTATCTATATTAATATATACGCATCTATCTATCTATCTATCTATCTATCTATCTATCTATCTATCTATCTATCTATCTATCTATCTATCTAAATGACACAATTAAAAAAGTCAAAAGTAAAAAAAATAACACCTACAAATAACCCCAATTACGTAATTAAAGAACCAAATTTGATTTCCAGCCGAATTCACTTACGCGCAAATACCCTTGTGCAAGGTATTAATCCATCGCTTCTCCCCCAGCTATGAGGTGAAATAGATTGAGTTCTATATCTTTGTTTGGCGACCAATCTACCACAGAATGTAATAGCAACCAACTCATTAGACACATGATCGCCCAAAGCGTGTATCACGTATGGCACTTAACTGACTGACTGAATATAACAGATGGAAACATAATTAAAACTTCTACTGGACATAAAGTGGGGGGGTTGGTTTTCTATTGCTATAAGGTGATAAACTGATCGCCCACTAAGTATACCTAATATAATAATATAATATAATCTATGTCTTCTCCTTCCAGTTATGGGTTAAATAACAGGACAGATTGGGTTCTATAGCCTTGGCTGGCAACCAGTCTACCGCAGAAAGCAATGACAACCTACTGCGAGATAATTTTCTGCCCATTCAGTCATGTCTCTTTCAAGACATAATCGTCCAAAGCGTGTATCACGTATAGCACTTAACTGATTGATTGAATATAATAGTTGGAAACATAATTAAGGCTACTACTTGGCAAAAGTGAGGGATCAGTTTTTTATTGTTATGAAGTAATAAACTGATCCCCCATTAATTATACTTAATATAATAATATAATCTATATCTTGTCCCACCAGCTATGAATTAAATGGCAGGACTGATTAGGTTCTATAGCCTTGGCTGGCAACCAGTCTACCGCAGAAAATTATGGCAACGTACTGCAGGAAAAAATTCTGCCCACTCAGTCATGTCTCTTTTGAGACATGATCGCCCAAGTGTGTATCACGTATGGTACTTCACTGACTAAAGAAGTACTGAAGATTAAAAAATGAGTTCAGTGTACGCATATCACACATTTTAGATTTGAAAACATAGGTCGGGCTTTGTTGTGACAAAACAAAGTTTTCTTAACAGCTAATTTAATGACAATAATAATTTAATTAAATTATATTTTTCACGCCACTATGGTAACGTTGTTTCGTTTTGGTTTATCTCATTACAGTTCTAAAATATTCTAAAGCCAGTAAAAGTAGACTTGTTCTAAGTTTAAACGACATTACGATTTCCACATAATCTGTGACTTTTCCATAAATATTTTCACATTTTTTCTAAGAGACATTAGGAATATAAACACAGTACTAAGTTGGTAACAAGAATTGGTAACCATATTGCATTTGAAACGGCTACAACCGCAAGTTCTATACAAGAAAGATTTTTATCTCCCACTTCTCGCTTGTGGAACTATTTTCCCCCTTCTTGCAATCCAATCAACGTTCTTTCATCGTTTTCTCTTCTTTGCACCCAAAAACCTGATGGAGCCGCTTGGCAAACTCTATATATTCAGGAAAATCATTAGAGTAATAAACTGTACTGGCAAAAAACGGCCTGTATACGGAGTTCAGCATATATACAAGGATAGAATGGGGTGTAAGACAAGGATGTGTCTTCTCACCAGATATTTCAACCTATACAGCAAAGAATTCTTAGAACTCTAGAAGTACTACCAGGATTCTTCATTGATGGACGGATTCTGGACAATATCAGATACGAAGATGATACAGTGCTGATAGCAGACAACAAGAGCTCTTACAGAAGTGAGTTCAAGTGAGTGACAAGAAAGGACAACAAATAATGTGCAAGATTGAATGCATGGTCATCGGCAAAAAAGTCACCCAAAATGCCAAATACATGTTGGGGATACTAAAATCAAGCAGGTAAAAAAATATAAATACGAGGAAAGTATGCCACAGAGATTCGAAAGCGAACTGCTATAGCGAAAGACACATTCCAGAAGCTGAGTAGTATATTAAGAGACAGGAAAAAATTACTAGAAACAAAGAAGAAAGTACTGGATTGCGATGTGATGTCAGTTCTTCAATATGGCAGTGAATGCTAGACAATATCATCAAAGACGAAGGAAAAACTTTAAGCAATTGAAATGTGGTTCTACAGAAAGATGCTGCGGATATTATGGATCGAACATGTGAACAATGATGAGGGTTCGGAAAGGATGGAGACGAAAAGGAAGTTAATGCTGAGCATCAGGAAGAGACTGTAATATGCAATGAGGAATGAGGGCTTGGAGAACCTGATACTAAATATTATGCCAAGATTCGTCATCGGAGGACACAGTCTGAACGGAAGTTAAGCAATGTTGAGCCTAGTCAGTACTTACATGGGTAACCGCTTGGGAATACCAGGTGCCATAAGCGTATAGTGACGGATGTGCGTTGCGGTGCAGTGGATATCGGCTCGGAAAGAGAAATCGGTGAGCAGAGTTCGAATTCCAGTTGAATAGGGTATTCAACTGGAATTCGAGCTTAAAGCACTTAAAGCCCTGGTACCCTTGGGAAAGGTATTAATCCGTCCCTTCCCTCCAGTTATGGGTTAAATAACAAGGGTAGGACTTGGGGACCCTGCCCTTAAAAACGAATCCCAATGAACCTTGATACTCGAAAAGAAAAATGTATTACTACACACAAAATTTATAAAAAACAACATTAGATTGTTGAAAGAAAAAGTATAACCAGCAATAAATAAATAAAGTTTAGTTGGCAATAAATGAACCGCCGTGGTTGATTTGCCATAAAAACAAAACGACGAACCAGCCATTAGTCTGAACAACATAAGGTACGCAGATGATACAGTGCTGATAGCAGACACGAAAAGTAAACTACAAGACCTCTTAATGGAAGTAATTACAGAAACTGTAAAGAATAAACAACATATAAGTTACAAAACTAAATATTTGGTAATCAGTAAAACAAAAAGCCCAAAATGCCAATTGCAAGTTGCCGATACTAAAATCGAGCAGGTACAAAAATTTAAATACCCGGCCATTGAATGTTACAGGGGGTTTTGTTGGTCTTTTGATCACTAGTTACCAGCACGTAAGAATCAAGTGGACTGTGGTCTTGGGATGTAAGTGGCTTGATGGACGGAGTGATGTGATCGCAGAAATTGTCAGACATAGGGTTTCCAGCAGCAGAACTACTACTCACCTAGACCAGCAGTACTCACTCAAAGCACTTGATGTAGGCTTTCGTGTTTAGTCTGAAGCCCTGCCGCCATCATTAGTACTCATTCTAAACGACATGATATAGCTTGCATATATCCTTAAACACTTTCCGAATACCCTGCACTCTCTTCAGATTGACACCCAAACACCCTGGAATTGGAGCTTTCGGTACGAATGCCAAGTTGAACAACAAGTAGTTTCCAAATTTCTAGCGGATTAAATTGCATCAAATTGCACTTTTTTGTCCAAAGAGGGTGACCAATTGACCTTTCTATAACATGAAGTCGAAAAAATCAACAATAAACAACGTGAATGCGCGATAAAAATTATAAAATGGCGAAACTTTACCTATCGGACCATTTGCATGTGTCTGTTTATATATATATATATATATATATATATATATAATGTCAGATGAAGTAAATTGCAAACATTATGTTTGCTTATTTCTAACTAGCAGTATAGCCCGGCGTTGCTCGGGTGTGATGAAAGCATTAAAACTCTTTGGTCGTTGGTACGAAAGACTAAAAAGCAATAGTTGTTTCCAGTTAAAGCGAAACCGTAGACTGAAAGAAAAATGAATGGATGTAAGTCAAATTTTGATTTCCTGGTATCGATATCAAATAAGTTTTTCGTCGTAAACTGAAAACTGAGGGCTAAATTAGTCCCCTGACTAAATGGTATCATGGCTGAGACTAAGAACTACAATGATACCTACTTAGAGCCAAACCCGTAGCAAAGACTAAAAAGGGCTGAAAAAATATAGACATAAGTCAGATAAACAGATACACACACAAACATCTTACCTTATATATATATATATATCTATATATATATATATATTATCGATTTTCTGCACTATTGTAAGAACTGTAACCTTGAAACTTCTAAATATCGTTTCTTATGTCTTTGTCTCTGAGTGTATCAAATTTGATTAAAATCGGACCACTCCTTCTATAACCCGATTTTTTCGATTATCAATTTTCGATATTTATCGGGGGTACCTCGACACAAAACGTTGCTAAGAAACCTCGCAGACGCTTATAGTACAACTGTGTCCATTTTCAAGAAAATCGGTTCAGCCGTTTTGTAGTCTATATGTAACGGGGACACACACACACACACACACACACACACACACACACACACACACACACACACACACACAAAGTTCTTTATAAATCAGTTTGGATAAAATCCGTTCATACTCACTTTAGCGTATTACTATTAAAAGATGTCAGAAATGAGCTGTAACTTTGACAGATGTCATTTTTATTCATTTCTCAAGGTACCCAAGGACTGTCAACCTCTTTTCGAGATCATCTTCAGGGGTGTGAATTATGGTAACAAATGTTAAAACACTTAAAACATTTAAACACTTAACCGTCAATTAATAGAATCAGCTATGAATATAATCAGCTAATGTTGTAAAATGTTTGTAAAAAGAACAGTTTATTCATGCTTTAACACTTGCATGACCATGACATTACAACACATAAAATAAATGACATTCTGGATAATTTGCACGTTCTAATACCGGTTACATGTATTAGAAATGGTCTGTAATGTTAACAGTTGTCATTATCATTCATTTCTCAATGTTCCCAAGTACTTTTAATCTTCTTCCGAGATCATCTTTAAGGGGGTGAGTTGTGCTAACAAATAAAAAAAATAACGCAAAACTGTGTTGCTAAATTTTTTTTTCTTGATTCATTAAAAATAAGCCGACACAATGTTTGCAATTTATTTAATCCGAAATGTCTAAAAGAAAATGTGCTGCCTAAAGACACACACACACACACACACACACACACACACACACACACATATATATATATATATATATATATATATATACGATATATACATTTTTATATATCAAGAACAATTTTAGGGAGAAAATGCAACACAAAGTGGAAAAAGTTTTCGTGTGAAGGTAATAAAACCACTAAGACGCAAAAGGCTTACACAATGAGTGTAATTAATAGTGAGAACAAAGAGAAGATAGTAATCAGGAGGACAGTAGATTAACATTGATTTTTAATTTTTTCGGGTTAAAGTTGGCTGGAAAGCATATATCCAGAAGAAGAATCTACAAACAAGAGAAAAGAAACCACATCGAACATTCAGCTACATAGCTAGCTAACTCAGCTGTAAATTGATGAAATCTAGATGCTAGTCTATTAATGAGCTTAGATTCATAACGCCTAGATCAATCAGTTAAGTCCTATACGTGATACACGATTTGGGTGATCATATCTCCAAAGAGACATGACTGACTGGGCAGAAGAATATCCCGCGGTACGTTGCCATTACTTTCTGCGGTAGACTGGTTGCCAGCCAAGGCTATAGAACCCAATCTTATTATTTGTCTCATAGCTAGAGGGGGAAGAGATGTATTATATTACATTATTATATTAAGTATAATTAGTGGGTGATCAGTTCACTACTTCATAACAATAGAAAACTAATCCCCTACTTTATGCCCAGTACGAGTTTTAATCATGTTTCCAACTATCATATTCAGTCAGTTAAGTGCTATACGTGGTACATGCTTTAAGCAATCATGTCTCAAAAGAGACATGACTGACTGCGCTGAAGATTATCCCGCTGTAGGTTGCCATTACTTTCTGCGGTAGACTGGTTGCTAGCCAAGGCTATAGAACCCAGTCTGTCCTATTATTTGACTCATAACTAGAGGGGTAAGAGAAGCCTTATATTATTAAGTAGTAACTAGTGGGGGATCAGTTTATTACTTAATTACAATATAAAACTGATAGCCCACTTTATAACCAGTAGAAGCCTTAATCCTGATTTCAACTATTATATACAGTCAGTCAGTTAAGTGCCATACGTGATACACGCTTTGGGCGATCATGTCTCGAAAGAGACATGACTGACTGGGCATAAGATTAACCCGCAGTAGGTTGCCATTGCTTTCTGCGGTAGACTGGTTGCCAGCCAAAGCTATAGTACCCAATATGTCCTATTATTTAACCCATAACTGGAGGAAAGAGACGGATTAATACGTTTCCCAAGAGTATTTGTGCGTAAGTGAATGCAAGGAATTCAACTGGAATTCGAACTCGGCTCCCTGATTTATCGTTCCGAGTCGATATCCACTGCACCATAACGCACATCCGCTCTCACCTACTTTTAAATAGACAAATAGGAGCAAATTCCTTATATGGGAGTCCTTTTCTTTCCGTCCTGATATTGATTTTAACCTGATACCCAGAGAACAAGGTTATTTGGAAAGAGGTAAACTTTTAGTTCCCACAAGATTATCCTGTTGCGTCGTCCATGTCTCGACTCGCATAACATCTAGTGAGCAAAAGAACACAGAGTTTCCAGCGTTAGGCAACGGTGGTACGACATTATTACAAACAGAGGACGAAAAAAGTTTCCATTCGCAGGCTGCGAACCATAATGTTTTCAATAAACTTGGGCAACGGGCCTACGTTTCTGTAGTGGGAAAAAGTATGGTTGAAGGTTTCTACCGACTTTTATTTACTGACTAGCAGTATAGCCCGGCGTTGCTCGGGTGTAATGAAAGCTTTGAAACTAATCCATGGTCCTGGAGTTCAGACTTTTTTGACGTTGGCACGAAAGACTAAAAAGCAATAGTTGTTTCCAGTTAAAGCGAAACCTTAGACTGAAAGAAAAATGTATAGATGTAAGTCAAATTTTGATTTCCTGGTATCGATATCAAATAAGTTTTTTTTCGACGTAAACTGAATTTTGAAGGCTAAATAAGTCCTCTGAGTAAATGGTATCATGGCTGAGACTAAGAACTACAATTATACCTACTTAGAGCCAAACCGAAGTAAAAATTAAAATAAAAGGGCTGAAAAAATACAGACACACAGGCAGATAAACAGACACACACACAAACTTCTTGTCTTTTATATATGTATATTATCGATTTTTGCACTATTTTAAGAACTGTAACCTTGAAACTTCTGAACATAGTTTGTTATGTCTTTGTCTATGAGTGTAGCAAATTTTATTAAAATCGGACCACTCTTTGTATAACTCGATTTTTTCAATATTCGATTTTCGATATTTATCAGGGTTACCTCGACACAAAACTTAGCTAAGAACACTCGCAGACGCTCATAATACAACTGTGTAAATTTTCAAGAAAATCGGTTCAGCTGTTTTGGAATCTATAGGTAACGGACACACACAGACAAAGTTCTATTTATAAATAAGTTTAGATACTGCTGTATTAGACGTAGGGTAATTTTTATTATATATCTTTTTAAAACTCCGAGTCTAATAATCAGGAAAATACGGGATATAGTGGTTAGAACGTTCGCTTTCAAAGAAAGACCCGTGTTCGAATGTCATCCTAGGCCTTATGAGGTTCGCTTGGAAAGTGTCTGAAAACCATACCGCGGGTAAACCCAAGCCTTGTGAGTGAAATTAGGCACTGACAACAAATATTTGAACAACGTTGGTTTAAAAAATCTTTGTGTCTATAACAAACATATTCTTGCAGATATAGAGAAAATATTGGCTTTATGATACAAATTAAACAAAAATAACATCAGCAGTTGCTGATACCATAGAAACAGAAACAAAAGTTGATGGAAATAATACGAACAAAACCAAAAAAAAAACCGAAAATTCTTCGAATTCTGTTACTCCAGACGCTGTTGCAAAGGCCATATCAGATTTTACATACATTTTACAGTGACTTACCATTTTTGCGTATTTTAGTGGATAACATACAAGTGTTCAGCGAGAAATACAGCGACTGGGAAGACGAGATAAGAACAAAAATGTTGTTGAGGAAATTAGCACCAGGTAGAACATGAAAAAGTATTGCAATTTTCTACTACCGAGAAAACTAGGAAAATAGCTTTTGAAGATACGGCGTCTATTCTGACGAAAATCTTTTTCGATAAATCCTCTTTGTTTAATACGCGTAGGCAATATATGAATCTCTCATGGCAGCATCTCCGATAGACAGAATGAACTCTTCCAACTATCACAAATACCTACCCTCACAAAAGGTGAGGGAAGTAGCCTGAGAGAGTAGCCAGAGAAGAGAGCCTTCAGATGGGCCCGAACTCAGCCGGGAATCGGTCTACGATCACTGCTACCTTAACGACCATTACGAGTTCCAGTTCTAAGGCTGAGGGTCGAATCATAGTATTACACACTAACACGTATTATCGTCCTACTAAGTTCGAAATATTGTACTATTTCCGTATTTAATATATTAGTCATCTCCTGTCTCACTAACTTACATCGTCTATCTCATGTTTTTTCTTCATCTACACAACTCTCATCAGTATTCTCTTCCTTCACCTACTCTATTCCTGACACCCCCTCCAACCTCTTATTCATTTTTATAGCATTCCTCCTATGTAACCCTCTGCACAACAGTGGCAGTAAAATGCCTTGCTTGGGGCGACACGATTATAAATAAAAATATTCGTTATTTCCTATTTGGTTGTTTTTGCGTTATTCTTGCTCGACCTTTAACCTTGTCGACGACAAAATCTAACAAAAGAAGAAAATGACTTTGTCCCATACGCTGGAATCGTAAACAAAGAATGTGAAAAACTCACACTAAACAAACTGCCGATAGCTGTGATAGCACAAGTCATCGTGACCGAGGTTATGAGCATACTGGCGTTGTTCAGACTGTTGATCAGGCCAGATAATGCGTTCCACACAGAACCTGTAACTAAGGTACGCTCAACATTGTCTCAGCATAAGGTGGGCTGAATCACAGTGTGGCTTTTAACAAACACAAATATGCCTAAGGAAGCGTCTACAATAAGGATTGTTTAGCCATCTTAGTAAACAGTCATACTCTGATACGCACGGACCGCCACAGTTACTAATTCTGAAATATCAATAAAATTAACATCATATTTTTTTCTTATCACATAATTTTTTCATGTTTAATTCGTCCTGTTTACACTTCTTGTACGTCTAAATTCAGACTAAAATGTCGCGTCTATTAAACGTCTGGATATGCAGCCGTAAATTAGTGAATATAGAAATAATATGAAACGAGATGATCTGAATTGAAAGATATATAAAAGAAATGGCGTTTCTTACATTCTTTTGTCTCGGGTAAATAAAAATAACTCAACAGTATTCAGCTAAAAATAGGTTAATCAAGTGCGTTGATAATTGAACAAAGAATCCATCTGGCGAGAACAAAGATTTTGTACTTGGTATTTAGTTATTCAACTTGAACGACTTTGAAACCTTTTTGTGTTGTGATTCCATTGGTTAAAGATAACTTTCAGCGAGTGTGATGTCAGTTCGCACTTGTCGGAGTTGAAGAGGGCGAATTTAATAATAAGTGCCACGCACTATTATCGCCATCCACTGTAACTTCTGTGCAAGGGATACAACGAAAGTAATGATGACAGACCTTGGACATTGTTGTGGGATCGCCCCATTTTGTATATGATAATGGATTCGACTGAGTGTTCATATTGTCCTGCCATAGAGAGAACAGTGGATCTGGAATCTCAGTTGTAGTGGCATTTTACAGTGGAGAGTAATCGTAGAGATCCGTTACAGTTATTGAAGAGTGCAGAAAGATTCTGAAGTTACTCAGAAACCAGACTAGCTCTGAGCACCACTCAGCTAGATGGACATACTATTTCCAACGATTTCACTTCAAGACTTGTATATATTTATTTCTATTAATAGTATTCCTGAATTGACTAATCCGCGTTCCAGTTTGTATATTACGTTCAATATAACCTACTTTCCTATCTCCATACCACAACAGAAATGAAGAATACTCTGGAGAGAATGTGTAAAGAACGAGGAATCTTTAAAGAAAGAGAAAACGAAAAATTCATTTTACTAGAATCAAAAAGCAACACTTGAAACTCATAAATAGGTTCGATTATATTGATTTTAATACTTACTATATATATATATATATATATATATATATATATATATATATATATATATTGAATCGAGGTAACGGATTATTTTCTAAACATATATTATTAGATATGAAAAACACTGAATGTTTATTATATTTAACCATAAGTCGTTCTAAACATCTTATCTTTGCTTTAATTTTACATGTTTCATAATATATGATGAGATTAATTTGATTATTATTAATAATTGGTTTAACATTTCTACCAGTTATGTTTTTAGTGTTGTTTCATCATGTTTGTAATTATTATGCATTTGATTGCAATAGTATATGTTAATAAGTATTATATATATTTTGAGGTATACTATTAATATTAACAATATCAATATATATATATATATATATATATATATATACATATGTGTGTGTGTGTGTGCGTGTGTGTGTGTGTCTTAGGCCTTCGTCGGTCAGGGTTGATTATGAATAGCCTCCTAATTGCCTGTTTGGCTAGAGCATCGGCGTCTGTTACTGTAGAGACCGATGCAGGCGTGACTGTCTTTGTTGCAGAAGCTTCATTTATATTTTGCTTCTGGTCTGTCAGAGCTGTCATTTTGCATCCTGCGGACCCGCCTTTTCATGGCGACTGTTAATTGCTCCTCCCCTTGATTTCAGTTGCTGGGCCAGGGTTCTTCTCCATTTGAACCGGTTGACTGCTAAGCTCTCCCATGACTGCGTCTTGATGCATATAGATACTTTCATATCGCGTTTTAAGTTGCCACGATACCGCAGTTGTAGCCACCCAGTAGGTTTTCTTCCAGAGACCAGCTCTCCTTACAGGTGGTCTTTTGGAATGCCACAGTCTGGCATGTGGTAGACATAGCCTCTAGCCAACGGAGTCTGCAATGTTTCAGGAGTGTGAACATGACAGGCAGACCGGCTCGAGATAGGATCTCAGTAATGTGCACCTTGTCTTGCCATGAGATTCGCAATATACGACGGATACTTCTATTATATATATATATATATATATATATATATAGTGTATCAAGGCAACAGATTATTTATTAAACATATATTAAATATGAAAGACAATGAATGTCTATTATGTTTAATCATGTGCCGTTCTAAACATCGTATTTTGGCTTTAAAAGTTTATTCTATATAATTGTATTGAACACTTTTTAATACAACTGTGTACTGGTCTAATTTTATTATTACCAAAAAACTAAGTATGTATACATATATATATATATATATATATATATATATACTTATTTTTTGTAATAATAATAATAATAATAATATATATATATATATATATATATATATATATATACTTAGTTTTTGGAAATAATAAAATTAATCCAGTACACAGTTATATTAAAAAGTGTTCAATACAATTATATAAAATAAACATTTCATTAAAATCTACTGTTTATTCCGGGAAAATATTTCTACCGAATTGAACGAATATAGTGTGGCTGATGAAATGAGCTATTTTATCTTATAGAAATGAATTATAATTTATAACCAATCCTAATAATAAAAGTTTTCTTTTAGATATATATATATATATAAATATGTGTGTGTGCGTGTGACGATCCTTTATTTGTTCACTGCCTGGCTACGTTTTTCCTCAAAAATTCAATACACTGCGTCTTAAACTACATCCCCTTGTTAAACGAAACTCATCTCAAACCGCTGTAGTCTAAAGGGACTAACTCTGGAGAATACTGTGGGTGTGGCCGAATTTCCCAGTCGAGTGTACGTTAATTGAACGTTTAGTCATATTAGTAGTAGTTATTGTCATGTTGAATAATCAAACCGCATCGCCAATCAGGTCTTTTCAATTTACCTGCCCCTTCGGACCCGTTTATTTGTTTAGCTTACAACTTAGCCTTTACCGTTTGGTTTTTGTAATTATTTCATCCCCGTGCACTGCAAAAATATTTTAAGCAGCTCTGACGAATAACAGATTAAAATCACATTTCAATCTGCTCACAACACATTACATTGCATTTAGACATAGAGACCTGTTAACATTTCGGTCTCTCACGTGGTATGACGTCATATAACCGCATTACAAATTTAAGAACTGCGTCTGCTATTCGCTGACAGTTATCGTTGCAAAACAATGCTTTATGTCAACACAAGACAAAATCATCTTTAATGGTGGATGTCTTTATGTTAACGACCCTGTAACCTCTCTGAAGATGGCTAATATAAGCTGAAAGCTTGGAACCAGCATAATAAAAAATTATCCAAATGTTGGTAAATTTTTGTTCTTACTTTTAAATAAAAAGCCAAAATACGATGTTTAGAACGGCTCTTGTTTAAACATAATAGATATTCATTTAGAAAATTAGAAATATTAGATATTAGATAAAATAGATAAATAGATATTCATTATTTAAATATTCATTAGATAAATAGATATTCATTTAGAAAATTATCTGCTTTCTCCATGCGCTATATACAACGAAACAGACCTGTCTGCGGATCGCTATTTACGCTCTCATACACTGATTGAGCACTCTGGAAGAATGGTAGACATAGAAAAACAGTAGCTACGCATCGCTCATTCGGTAATGAATTAGAGCACTCTAGCTACTGGCATATGATACATCACACGCTAAAAGTCTGCCTCCTTCTACCGAGCGCCAATAGCTCAGAGGTAGAATTGCCGACTGACGCTAATTCGGTCGGGTTTCAATCCTGGGCAAAAGAAATCGGATGTCTAACGGTACTGATGAGTTGAGATACAGCGAAACAGATTTGTCTGCGGATTACTATATATATATATATATATATATATATATATATATATATATATATATATATATATATGGGGCGTGGTGTAATGGTTAGCAAGCTCGTCTCGCTAGAATCATTATAACTGAGTAGTGAGTTCGATCCTCACAGGGTACCCCTACTTTCGGCCGTGTGTGACGTCTAAGCTACCCTTACAAAAACCCCCTTCCTACAGCTTTGGGGGTTGGGCGCTGGGCTAACAATCCTGCCCCATAAAAAAAACAGTTTGTTATGGAAACAGCAAAAACACTGCCCTGCACACCATTGGGTGTAACGGAAAAGTTTATATATACTATATACTATATTTAGTTAACATATTTGTATTAATATATAAATATATTATATATTATATATATATATTATGTGAATAAAATGAATTCGAAAGATAATATATATATATATATATACACCTCTCATTGTGGTTGAAAGTTTTACTCATATTCTTTCTTAAGAACTGAAGCACATCACGTTTTTCCAAGTGTTACGTTCAACTAATAATATGCATTCCCAACGCGTAGTTATCTGCCAATAGTGACAATGAATTGAGACGCGAGAACTACTCAGTTCTCGTGAGATTTAAAATTACGTGCTGACAATCAAATGTATCATATATGCAAGTGAAATGTCCTGTGCGCCCCCACTTAGAGATAAATAACATTGGCAAAGATATTCAGTTTGGCACGAAAATTAAGTCTTGCAATTCTTGTATCGAACACAAATGCATAGGCTCTATTGTTGGAATCTTTGTCATGTACGTAAAGATTATTTCAGACATGTTTTCCAAATTCCATTGAAACTAATCATCGCTTACGTAACAAATGAGACATAATTTAGCGCCTTTGTGATATATTGTGGTATATTTTGTTACTGATATTACGGATTAACGAAGGACATTATATTTAAATAATATGGAAAGTAATCTGTTTCAATTTAACAATTTCCTTCAGTGATTTTTTTTTAGAAGAAGAAATGATTTAAAAACAAAATCAAGATTTTTTCTTTCTTAAATTTTTTTAAAACCATTCGTCATAAAAAAAAATATCTGAAAAACCTTGTTAAATTGAAAAATGTTAGATTAAATACACTTTTTCCTACCAGTTGTTTACTTATTCTGTTTATCTTGTTATATATATATAATTTTTAAACGAGTTATTTCGCTACCCAGGGTTATACCATGAGTGGTGTCTGCAGGCGATTTTTAATAACTGATTTTACCTTTTAAATGAACTGCTAAATGAATGAACAGAAATTATGACTAAATGCATTCACACTAAAAATTACGTCTTAGGTTCATACAACCAGGGATGAAAACGTCATAATTCGTTTAAATTTAAACAATGCGCATTCATAAATTCCCTGCCACTTGAGCGTTCAAATAAAATACCGTTACAACAGCGTTCTTCAAAAGAAAATCGGTAATAGGTAATATCAGTTATTAAAAATCGCCTGAAGACACCACTCATGGTAGAAATCTGGGTAGCGAAATAACTCGTTTAAAAATGGAAAATATTCAAAAGTTCTACAATATAATTCTACCGAACACTATTTAATCCAAACGTGTATTGGTCTAACCCTATTAGGACCCAAAAATAAGTATTAAACAATCAATCAATCAATATATATATATATATATATATATATATATATATATATATATATATATATATTGTAATAGTTGTTACAATGATTTCTAAATTCATAGTATCACTACACAAAAAATTTCGCGTTTCGAAGTTAGCCATGTGTCAAGGCTGCTTCATTCTTAAGGTGATCTTGTTGATATGAAAATTATCTAGTTGAAAAGACCATTTATTTGTGTTGGATTTTTTTTTTTTTAGGTGTTAGTGGGGTTGGGCTGTAATTTGAATTCTGTTTACGTTTTTAACGTCTTAGAGTTAAGTGTTTGGGGGGGGGGCTAAGTTCAGGATAGGTTTTCCTATTTATCCTGTCTGGTGGCGCCGTGGGTGTTGTTATTTGTTTTAGGGGTTTTAAGGTGTTGTTTTGTTTTGGGGCTGGTTGCTTCTTCTTTAATTTTGGTTATTTTGTATTGGGGCATGTGTTTTTGTTGGTTTTTTATTTTTTTTACAGTGTCGATATTTTCTTCAATTTTTCTACTATTTTACTGTAGCTTGACGATTTGCTGGAATGGTATGGGGTTTCCTGTCTTTTGTTTCTACGTTCTTTTTTTTTTTTTTTTTTGTTCTGTTTATTAATAGGGTTGGTTATGTGTATTTTTTCATTTTGATGGGGGGGTTCGTGGGGGGGGTTTATTTGTTTATTTAAATTTTCGCGAGAAATATTTGCGATGTTTGCATAGTACTGCTAATTTGTCTCTACGGTTTAATAGTTCGCTACTGTTGGGGTACTGAAGAATGTGTAGCTTTTCACTT
This sequence comes from Ascarosepion bandense, assembly GCA_037127315.1. Taxonomy (NCBI): domain Eukaryota; kingdom Metazoa; phylum Mollusca; class Cephalopoda; order Sepiida; family Sepiidae; genus Ascarosepion; species Ascarosepion bandense. Next base: position 228,397 of record JBBBDQ010001847.1, read on the forward strand.
AGACATAAAGGGCAGATGTTGTCAAGTGAGTTGCAAGTTCTAGTTTTTTCTAGGATTTTCCATTTTACTTTGGGTTTCTGTTTTGAATCCTTTAGCTTCCAAAAGTATGTAGAAAGGGATGTTTGGTTTCGGTATAAGTTGTTTTTGAATGAGGTTAGCTGCATGTACCAGCGCTGCTTAAAAGTGTTCTTAGTTGATCCGATATACACTTTATTTATAGTTGGATTTTCAATAGATGTTATGTTGCATTGATAGATTATTGAGTTTGTTTTACATTTATTTTGTAGTGGGCAGTTACTAGGGTTTCTACAATTGCACATGTTTTCGTTGTTGGGTTTGGTTGTCTTTTGGTTGTCGGTTTTATTTTGATCTACGTGTTGATTTAGGATATATTTGTTATGGTTTATGATTTTTTTCTAGGTTGTTTGTTCAACTGTAGGTTAGTTTAAGTGTATTTTTGTTGAAGATTTTACTGGGAGGGTTATTTGTGGGAAAATGTTTTTTAATTAAGTTTAGGAACTTTTGGCCTAGCTTGGTGTTGATCATTTGGTTGAAAGGGGATGTGTACCAAATGATTTTTCTGTCTCTATTTTCTTGTTGTGGTTATAGTTTGTTATGTATTCGATGTCTTGGTTTCTGTGGCTGCTTTTTTTTAATGACTTGTAGAGACTTTTGTGCTTGTTGAATATTTCTTTGTTGGACGAGTTTTGGATGATTCTATGTTCTATGGATGTGGGTATATGTTTGATTATACTAGCGGGGTGGCTTGACTTTCGGTGGATGTATAGTGGGTATTCGTTGGGTTTTATGTATGGTTGGTAATTATTAACTAAATCTAGTGTGACATCGAGGAAGTTTGCTACTTTAAATTTGTGTTAACTGTTACTTTTAGGTTTAAACCTTTGAATTCTTTATGGATCACTTTTCTTATTTTGTCTGTTTTAAAGTGTGTGGAGTTTTTTTACTATCATTAGACCGTCGTCTCTATATAGCCCTATGTCTTGTGTGTTTATGTCTTGGTGTGCGGTGAGATTGTACAGTGTAAATAAGCCGATGAGATCAGAGGACACTGCGGAGTCCAGCGCACCCATTGTGATGTCAAACAGGTTTACAGAGTTATTTTTTATCCATTGTTCTTGGTTATGGATAAGAACAGATGTCTTTGCTGCCATTATAATGTTATATTCGTCCTTTGTTAGGTCCGAGTAATGTGTGGCAAATTCCAGTGCTAAGGTAAAGAGGTCCTTAGAGATTGACGGGTAGTAATCCACTATGTCAAACTGGATCAAAGAACAGTTGTTTTTTTCTTTGATGTTGTTGAACCAATTTATGACGTCAGTGGTGTTTGACCATTGGAGTAATCCGTGTTTTTGTTTTATCTGTTCATTTATTCGTTCGAGGATATTTTTGCTGTTTTTACCAATTTATGGTCTTGTTGGGTTTATTAATCTCGTAGGCAGGTTTATTTGGAAATCTGTTTTATGATCTTTTAATGTAATATATGCTTCTTTAGTACAGAGTCTACTTACTTTTTCACTAATTTTTAGTTTATCCGTGATATTTTTGCTGGTTGTATCTATCTTGTCGACTATATCTAATTTGTTGTTGTTCGCCTTTTTATAATTCTTTGTTAAATTTTTTTCATTAAGGCTGTGTATTCGCCTGGTGATATTGTGTAGAAATTTTCGGTTTTGTCTGACTTTGCTAAGAGTTTGTCTGAAGATTTTTTTTTAATTTTTAAGATGACTCAGTCCAGGTAGATTTGGAATTTGTTTTTTCTTTTTGTTGAATGACACATTTGTTTTTTTCTTTTATTAAATGACACTATATACAGGTTTGATTTAACTTCGACTGAACTGTGGGATCATTCGTTGTCGAGTGGTCTAAGACGCATCATATTAATTGGAGGCTTCACCTATGTATATAGAAATCGCAGGTTCGAATCCTGCCGAATGAGGCACATTTTCGTACAAAATTTTTCGTGAATAATCAGGCTGGTAGAAATAGATATATAAATATACTGTTTAATTAAAAACAGAATATCTACTCAAATACAAGTATTGATTAAAAATAATCTGCAAACAAATAGTTTCATATATATATATATATATATATATATATATATATATATATATAGTGCAATGGATGAATTGTCACCTAAGTTATGCAAGAAATTTGTCGTTTTTATTTTTTATTTTTTAAATAAAATTTAAAATTAAATTTTTTCATCTTCATATAACATTCTATTAATATTTTGCTCCTGATAAAAAAGTACCAATTTAACTTATACGAACAGACTGTAACCTTAAATTCAAATCACTCAAATGGAAAATTTTGCACCTGATGATAGCGTAGTGCATGAAACTCTGAGTCTAACCAGCGACGTAGGATAATATGTTTATTTATTAATGTAAAAAAATTAATAGTTCTGTTTATACTATATTGAGCACTGTATTATTACAGCTGAATAATGTTTTCATACATGTTTTTACGCCCATATGTATAATATGTATTCATATATATATATATATATATATATATATATATATATTGTCATCCGCAGACAGATCTGTTTCGCCGTATCACAGCTCATCAGTACGGTTAGACTCCGATTGCTTTTTTACCCAGGATTGAAACCCGACCGAAATGGCGTCAGTCGGCGACTTTATTCCTGGGCTATGAGCGTTCGTTTGATTAAGTTGTAATGCTTCTTAGTGCCAAGATCGCGGTTTTTTCATGAACTGATAGAAAGGCATTTTGGCAATAAGCATTTTTTTGTCATAAAGTGCTCAATATCGAGATTGAGATAGAGTGTTAACAATGAATGTGAAGAAGTTTGTCACTTAACTAAGCAGAAGTATAACGTCTCCGAAGTTACGTGAAGGCATTATCGTTATGTCTTCACTCCTCAGGGCTTTTTAAGAAGCAAAAGCCGTGATGAGTGAAGACAAATCAATACTACCTTCACGAAACTTGGAAGTCGACATAATTCTGCTCATTTACGTGACAAACTGCTCCATATATATATATATATATATATGATGTTAAAAATGGTTATTATATATATTGTTATATATATATATATATTGTTATATATTGTTATATATATATATTGTTATAGTTATATATATATATTGTTATAAATTGTTATATATATATATATATATATATATATATATATATATATATATAAATGATGTTAAAAATGGTTATTTTCCCGCTAAGTTTTATCTGAATTTACAGATAAATAACATATATATATATGTGTGTGTGTTATTTATCTGTAAATTCAGATAAAACTTAGCGGGAAAATAACCATTTTTAACATCATTTTAGACATGCATGCTCAACCCCATATTTGTCTATATGGGGCTGAAAATGCATGTATTAAAATGACACGTTGAAAATGTCTGTTTCCCCGTTAAGTTTTATCTGAATTCACAGATAAATAAATAAATATTCGCTCTGTAAATTAAATCAATTTACATTGAGCTCTCTGTTGGATCAGTTTTAATATTTTAACGATATTAGGATCATCCTGGATTATTTACCAACCTTATCCCGGATTATTTACCAATCCTATCCTGGATTTTTACCGCCTATATATATATAGTTTTGAGTTGTGATTATTTTCGGTGTCTATTGTTGTTTTTTCAGTAGTTTTATAGATAAAATATAAATTGTTTTACTGTAAACTGCTTCATATCGGGGTAGAGATAGAGCATTGATAAGTTTAATGCAAAGAATTTCTCACTTTCACTGAGCAGGTTCATGACAACTTTGAAGTTCCGTCAAGACACCGTTATAATGTCTACACTCATCGGGGACGTTTTTTTGTTTTTTTGCTCATGTTATTTATTTGTGGGTGTGTTCTGTTCTTTTTGTCTCTTTAGTAAAAAAAAAAAAAAAGAAATACAACCTCGATGATAGAAAACATTATAATGGTGTCCTAACGAAACCTCAAAGTCGTCATGAACCTGCTCAGTTAAAGTGACAATTTTTTTAAATATATATATATATAGATATAGATATTCTACAATTTCATGGGCAATACGTATTTCGCCGCTGCTTACCTTTGCGGCACGTCAGACCCAAATGATACAATACTTAATCCTCAAAATATTCCCGAAAACCATTACACACAGACGCTCACTTGTCCATATTGATAATTAGCAATTTGTAACGGTAATTGACAAAAAACAGTCTGTCGATAGATGTGACGATAACTTTTATTTCTCTCTATACTGTTCCTTCTCTCTTTCCATTTCTATTTCTTTCCTTTCTCTTCTTTTTATTCTATGTCTATATTTTTTCTTTTTTTTCTCTCTTTGGTTTTTTTTTTAAATTCCGGGGAATTGTATTTTGTAAATTACCGTTGCAAATGTTTATTCTCAATATGGACACGTGAGCGTCTGTGTGTAATGATTTTCGGGAATATTTTGAGGATTAACTGTTGTATCATTTGGGTCTGACGAGCAGCAAGGTCACCAGCGGTAAAATACGTATTACCCATGAAATTGTAGAATATCTAAACATTTTTATAAATTATATTACTCTGTTAAATTAAATAATTGAATTTAACATTGAGTTCTTTTGTTCGTCTCTATCGAAATTTAACTGACTAATATACCACTAATTCTACGTTATATATATATATATATATATATATATATATATATAAGTGTACCTTTTATATTGCATACACCTAACGTGTCCAAGTTTGATTAATCCAAATGAATTTTCTCCACACTCGAGCAGTATCAGTAGAATTCTTTCCTCACGCGATGACCCTCTATCTTAAAGTTATAATTTCACTGTTGAAATTAGTGTCCTGTCCATAGAAAAGAACAAATTAATTTACTGTCGGTTTATCGTGTCTATAAAAATTAATGTTAATTATACTGTGACAAGCCATTATAGCAAAATAAAAATATATAAAAAATACAATTATCATTAATTTACCCCATTTCAAGCAATAGGAATTTACCCCACTGTTCTGCTTATCTTCCTGAGTATGACGATCAACTGCATCCAGCAGCAAGGCCTCTGAATGTGCGTTTTAAGGAACCTGATTACATCTTGAGTAAACAAGAATGTCTAAACCGCCTGCATAGGGTCAGGTAACAAATTCAGCAGATATAGAAGGACAGAAAGGATGTGTCTTTTCACCGGTTCTATTTAACTTGTACTGCGAGACTATTCTGAGGATCCTAGATGCTATGCCAGGATTTGTCATAGGCGGTCACAATTTGAATAACATAAGGTAATATCATCGAAAATGAGGACAAAACTGGAGGCGGCCGAAATGTGGTTCTACAGAAGGATGCTACGGATATCGTGGACTGAGCATGAAAGCAACGATGAGGTGTTGGAAAGAATGGCAACAAAAAGGAAATTGATGCTGAGCATCAGGAAGAGACAGCTGAAGTTCCTGGGACATGCAATGAGGAAAGAGAGCCTGGAAACCTGATACTGACTGGTCAGATAGAAGGAAGGAGACACAGAGGAAGGCAGCAGATAACATATTTGCAGGGTCTGATGTGGATGACGGAACGGGGGTTGCCAGCAGCAACAGGCTCAAACATACTAAGAGCTACAAGGGATAGGGAGACGTGGAGAACCATGATCGCCTACGTCCTGAAGGGACATGGCACATAGAAGGTAGCTAAAGTGAGTGTCAAGAAAAGATTACAAATAAACTGCAAGAAAACCGAATGCATGGTCATCAGCAAAATGAGCAGCCCAAAATGCCAAATACAGGTGGGGGATACTAAAATCAAGCAGGTACAAAAATTCAAATATCTGGGAATTGTTCTAACAGAAGCCTTAAAGCGTGACACAGAGATCCGAATGCGCATTGGTATGGCAAATGACGCGTTCGAGAAGCTGAGTAGAGATAGGAAAATTTCGCTAGAAACAAAGAAATAGTACTGGATTGCTATGTGATGTCAGTTCTTCAATATGGCAGTAAATACTGGACAATATCATGAGAAAAACTTAAAGCAACTGAAATGGGTTTCTACAGAGGATGCCGTGGACATCGAGCATGATCGAGCATGTGTGCAATGGTGAGGTTTTGGAAAGGATGGAAACGAAAAAGGAAATTAATACGTAGCATCAGGATAAGACAGCTGAAGTTACTGAGACATACAGTGAGGAAAGAATGCTCGGAGAACCTGATACCAACAGGCTAGATAGAGGGAGAAAAGATAGGGAAAAGCAACGGATAACATATTTGAAGGTCCTGAGCAGGTGGATGACAGAGCGGGGTTTGGGTGGTGTAACAGGAGAAAGCTTGCTAAGAGCCTCCAGGGATAGGGAGACGTGGAAAGCCATGATCGCCTAGATCCTGAAAGGACAGGGCACATAGAAGAAGAATATATATGCCAACTGTTTATAAGAAATTATAATGTGGGTATAAAATGGGGGATCAATTCTATATTACAATCAATATATAAACTGATCCCTCCTTTTGTGGCCATTCTAGTTTCTATACATTTATATTCTAGATAATCAATATATAAACTGATCCCTAATTTTGTGGCCATGCTAGTTTCTATACATTTATATTCTAGATTTATAGGCTTGAGCTAGTGGATGGCAGAGCGGGGTTTGGGTGGTGTAACAGGAGAAAGCGTGCTAAGAGCCTCCAGGGATAGGGAGACATGGAAAGCCATGATCGCCTATGTCCTGAAGGGACAAGGCACATAGAAGAAGAATATAGATGCTAACTGTTTATAAGAACTTATAATAACAATATAAAATGGGGGATTAATTCTATATTATAATCAATATATAAACTGATCCCTCATTTTGTGGTCATGCTAGTTTTTATACATTTATAATCTAGATTTATGGTCTTGAGGTAGTGGATGGCTAGTGTTTGGCTGATGTAACTGGAGAAAGCGTGCTAAGAGCCACCAGGGATAGGGAGTCGTGGAAAGCCATGATCGCCTACGTCCTGAAAGGACAAGGCACATAGAAGAAGAATATACCGTCTCTTAATTGGTTTTGTTCCCAGATCTAACTTACCCCGTAGTTGTAACACCTGTTCGCGCCCCAGCTATGGGTAAATAATTAACCCACTGACTTAATATAACTCGATGAAAATACAAAATATATACAATTGTAGTAAAATATCCAGCAATACTTTTTTGTGAAATAAACATTTACAGCAATAGATTTTATAAGAAAAAATATTATCATCAACACACCTTTTTTATTGCCAGCAATACATAAAATAACTCAGGGTAAATAATTATAAATACACTAATATCTAATCTAAACTTAAATGGAACTGTGTGTGTATGCGTCTGTGTGTGTGTTTACCCGTTACCTATAGACTCCGAAATGGCTAAACCGATTTTCTTGAAAATTTACACAGTTATACTATAAGCGTCTGCAAGTGTTCTTAACTAGGTTTTGTGTCGAGGTACCCCCGATAAATATCGAAAATCGATAATCGAAAAAATCGGATTATAGAAGGAGTGGTCCGATTTTAATCGAATTTGATACACTCATAGACAAAGACATAAGAAACGATATTCAGAAGTTTCAAGCTTGCAGTTCTTACAATCGTGCAGAAAATCGGTAACATATATATATATATATATATATATATATATATATGAGGCAAGATGTTTGTGTGTGTGTCTGTTTATCTGCCTGTATATCTGTATTTTTTCAGCCCTTTTATTTTAGTTTTTGCTTCGGGTTTGGCTCTAAGTAGGTAAAATTGTAGTTCTTAGTCTCAGCCATGATACCATTTACTCAGAGGACTTATTTAGCCTTCAAAATTCAGTTTACGACAAAAAAAAAAACTTATTTGATATCGATACCAGGAAATCAAAATTTGACTTACATCCATTCATTTTTCTTTCAGTCTACGGTTTCGCTTTAACTGGAAACAACTATTGCTTTTTAGTCTTTTGTGCCAAGGTCCAAAGAGTCTGAGCTCCAGGACCATTGTTTAGTTTTTAAGCTTTCATTATACCCGAGCAACGCCGGGTTATACTGCTAGTTGATACATAAAGAAAAATGATTAAAAATGAAAAATAATAGGAAACGGAAACACGTATCATTTGTTATCAGTTAATTACGTAATTTTGATAACAAGGGCAAAACTGGCAGTGGATTACGCACAAGTTTCTCAAAGATAAAGACGTAAAGTAACAGAAATGTGTTTCCAGAGGACGATGCTACAGATACTATATGCAGAACATCTGAACAATGACGAAGGTTTAGAGATAATTATAACAAAATGGCGTAAGACAAGGATGTGTCTTTTCACCGGATCTATTTAACTTGTACAGCGAGCATTTTTTGAGGATCCTGGATGTTATGCCAGGATCTGCAATCGAAGGCCACAGTTTGAACAACATAAGGTATGCAGATGATACAGTACTGACTGCAGACACGGGAAGGAAACTACAAGACCTCCTAAAGATGATAGCTGAAGAGAGTGACAAGAAAGAACTACAAATAAACTGCAAGAAAAAAAGAATTCAGGATCATTAGCAAAAAGAGCAACCCACAATGCCAAATACAGGTGTGGAATATTAAAATCAAGAAGGTAGAAAAATTTAAATACCTGTGAATTGTTCTAACAGAAGACGGAAAGTGCGACACAAAGATCCGAAGGCGAATTCGCGTGGTGAAGGACGCGTTCCAGAAGCTGAGTAAAGTATTGAGAGACAGGAAACTTTCATTAGAAACAAAGAAAAGCGTATTGGATTGCTATGTGATGACAGTTCTTTAATATGGCAGTGAATATATATATACTAGCAGTATTGCCTGGCGTTGCTCGGGTGTAATGAAAGCTTTAAAACTAATCCATGGTCCTAAAGCTCAGACTCTTTGGACGTTGGCACTAAAGACTAAAAAGCAATAGTTATTTCCAGCTAAAGCGAAACCGTAGACTGAAAGAAAAATTAAGGGATGTAAGTCAAATTTTGATTTCCTGGTATCAATATCAAATAAGTTTTTTTTTGTCGTAAACTGAATTTTGAAGGCTAAATAAGTCCTCTGAGTAAATGGTATCAAGGCTGAGACTAAGAACTACAATTATACCTACTTAGAGCCAAACCCCAAGCAAAAACTAAAATAAAAGATGACAGGAAACTTTCATTAGAAACAAAGAAAAGAGTATTGGATTGCTATGTGATGACAGTTCTTTAATATGGCAGTGAATATATATATACTAGCAGTATTGCCTGGCGTTGCTCGGGTGTAATGAAAGCTTTAAAACTAATCCTGCCTGAGCAGGTGGATGACAGAACGGGGTTGCGATATGTTACATGAGAAAACGTACTCAGAGCCACCAGGGATAAAGTGACGTGAAAGGCCATGACCGCCTACGTTCTGAAAGGACAAGGCACATAGAAGAAGAACAAGAACAAGAAGAAGAAGAAGAAGAAGAAGAAGAAGAATACTTGTCATGAGGAAGACACAACGGAAATTTCTCGGGCTCACAATTTGGAAAAAGGGCTTCGACAATCTGTTACACACTGGACGGATTTAAGGAGAGAGGGACAAAGAAACAACGCATATTATACTTGACGGTCTTCAGTAATTCGATGGCCTCACAGAGTTTAAAAATAACGAAAAGACGTCATTTTATAAAAAAAAAAACTGTTAGAAACAGAACATTGAGGTGAGAGATGAAACCGTATGTATTGAGAGGTTCGCAACACATTAAGCGAAACCCAGAGTTATAACTCCCATACATTAATAAATGCAATCATAAGTTTTATAAACGTATAACGTGTAGAGAAAGTGCATTCAATATCAGATCGACAGCTAAACATTGCGTTGTCACTCCCGAACACTGCTCTTACCGATTGCAAATATTATTTGTGTATACGTGGGTACTATATTTCGATGTCCGTATAGAATGCGAATATTTTTATTTAAATTATATTTATGGGATACGTTTGAGTTTATTTGTGTCTAGATACGTATTGGTTTTATTGATTCTGCTTTTTTGCGTTCGGAATATTTCCAAACAAATTAAATCTGGCTCTTAATTCCTCTTGTTAATTAACTGCCATCTATTTACAAATGCAAGATAATCAAATAAGAAGATCAATAGATTAGTTTGGTATCAATATTGTTATTTTTTTATTTGTCCTGAATCGACTGTTTTTCATTTTGCACGTGGATAGTTTTTCCAGAAATTGCTTTGATAATCGAATTAGTCATCTTATTTACCTACATAGTTTCAAAAAGAAAAATTGATCATTATTTTTTGTTTTGTTTCGACATGATTTTCCTTACAGAAAAATGTGTGTTCCTGTCAGAGATGTAAGCAAGGAACATTCAAGGCAACAAAGCCACAACGACGCAAAATAGTGTGTTGTGGAGTAGTTTTCGCACTTAAGGTTATAATCGTGCTATGTCGGTTGCTAACCTACCCAAAATGTTAGGAACTTGGTAATCTTCCACTGAAAGCTGACTCCTTAGTATTCGGCTAACTGCCGACTAATATCAACTGCCTAGTTGTAATACTGAACTCCAATAGAAGTCTAAAGCGCTCTCTAGAACTCCTAAGTACTTACCAAGAACTCCTCGTTAACGCTTATTAATAGAAAAGGGAGAGACCATACATCTTCTATGTGCCTTGTCCATTCAGGACGTAGGCGATCATGGCTTTCCACTTTTCCCTATCCTTAGTGGCTCTTAGCACGCCTTCTCCTCTTACACCATGCAATCCTCATTCCGTCATCCACCTGATTAGGTCCTTCAAATATGTTATCTGTTGCTTTCCCCTGTCTCTTTTTTCCTCTATCTGGCCTGTTAGCATCAGGTTCTCCAAGTCCTCCTTCCTCATTGCATGTCCCAGGAACTCCAGCTATCTCTTCATGATTCTCAGTATTAATTCTATTTCATTTCCATCCTTTCCAAAACTTCATCATTGCTCACATGCTCGATCCATGATATTCGCAGCATCCTTCTGTAGAACTAAATTTCATTTGCTTCAAGTTTTTCCTTCATCCTTGATGATATTGTCCAGAATTCACTGCCAAATTGAAGAGCTGACATCACATAACAATCCAGTATTCTTTTCTTTGTTTCTTTGTTTCTAGCGAAATTCATATGCAAGCATTGCATTTATTTTTAAGCCTCAAAGAGCCATAACTATACATTTTTATTATGTCAACACACTTATTCTTCTATGTGCTCTGTCCCTTCAGGGCGTAGGGGATCATGGTTTTCCACGTTTCCCTATCCCTGGTGCCGCTTAGCACGCTTTCTCCTGTTGCATCATGCAATCCTCGTTCTGTCATCCACCTGATTAGGTCTTTCAAATATATTATCCGTTGCTTTCCCCTGTCTCTTTTTCCCTCTATCTGGCCTGTTAGTATCAGATTCTCCAAGCTCTCCGTCCTCATTGCTGGTCCCAGGAACTTTAGTTGTCTCTTCCTGATGCTCAGTATTTATTTCCTTTTTGTTTCCATCATTTCCAAGACCTCATCATTGCTCACATGCTCGATCCATGATATTCGCAGCATCCTTCTGTAAAACCTCATTTACGTTGCTTCATGTTTTTCCTTGAGAGACCATTATCTGAGGAATAGGTGTGTTTCGCCATAACAGAGTGTAAAACCATAAGCAGAAGAAAGACATTATTAAGGAGCGACAAGAATAAACTGACAGACTTTAAGAAAAAAAAATCAATTAATTTTACTTTTACGTTTTTGAATAGCAATTATGACAGAAGAAAGCTCCATGAACGGGACTGCGAGAAAAGAAACTGGTAACAATAAACATCTAGCCATTTCAACAGTAAAATGATGAGACCTCACCGCCACTCATGTCAGTCAGTTAAGTTCCAGAAGTGATACACGCTTGGACGATCATGTCTCGAAAGAGACATGACTGACTGGGCAGAAGATTATCTCGCAGTAGGTTGCCATTGCTTTACGCAGTAGAATGGTTGCCAGCCAAGGCTATAGAACCCTATCTGTCCTGTTATTTGACGCATAGCTGGAGGAAGAAGTTCTTACAATAGTGCAGAAAATTTGATATAGATACCAAGATATCAAAATTTGACTTACATCCATTCATTTTTCTTTCAGTCTATGGTTTCGCTTTAACTGGAAACTACTATTGCTTTTTAGTCTTTCGTGCCAACGTCCAAAGAGTCTGAGCTCCAGGACCATGGATTAGTTTTAAAGCATTCATTACACCCGAGCAACGTCGGGCTATACTGCTAGTATATATATATATATATATATATATATATATATATAGTACTGTGAATATATATATATAGTACTGTGAAAAAAATATTAGGTCAAGAACTTTTGCATCTTTTATGAAGCATCAAAATAAAGTATAAAATCACTCATGTCCTAACACTTTTGCACACTACCGATAATGTGCAAAAGTATTAGGACAGGGGTGATTTTCCTAAAAACCTCACTGAAATTCAAATACAGGGTGAAAAGCCAAGTAAAGAACATGTTGCCTAACTAATTGTATCATCCATTTGTTGTCTTGTATGACAATTCTAGCTGAATAAGATCTCTTCCAACTTCTTTACGGCGTATGTATAGACGGTCTACACCAGTCTTTGGATGATGCATCTTATGCTTAGATAGAAGCTTTCATGTTTTAGAATCCATTCGCCTGGTGTCGTTTAGAGTCCAGTTTAAGATGTCGAAACTATATTGAACAACTGGGATTTCAAGGTTATTAATGGCCATAATTCTGTTCTGAGAATTCAATTCAGTTTTTAATATCAGTCGTAGCCTTCTATAGTACTCTTTACGCACTGTTTCTTTTTTTTCTTATGGTGAATTTTTTCCTCTCATTTACACTTAGGTATTTATAAGCTTCCTCTGGCTTCAATTCTTTTATTGTTACAGCAGGGTCTAAGCTTATTCAGGTTGTTTCTTGTAGTGAACCATGTAAAACTGTAGCTTTAGCACATTTATTCAAATTGAATTTCATTCCAATGTCTTCGCTGAAGCATTTTACACTATTTCCATCCTCCAGACTATTATCCTCTTCTTTGCTGCTATTTGTAAGACGTTTCAACCGTTGTACGCTCCGGCCTTCATCAGGTGCTATGAACCTCGAACCGAACACTTTATTACAATCACTGGGGAATATCATTCTCATCTTATGCGTAGTAGTAGTGCCTCTTTTTGAAGTCATGAGTTATCTCCCTCTAATCCTGTAAGTTACTTGTTCACCACTGCTGTAGCCTTAAGGACACATGGCCCAGTGGATATAGACGTTGGTTAGTTCCTGTGACTTGATCCAAAGAGTTGTGAGTTCAATACCAGAAAAAAAGAATTAAACAAAAAAGAAAGAAAGATAGATGGTTTCAAAAAGAAAGAAAAGAATATGGAGTGTGAAAGAATGTAAGAAAAAAAGACAGAAAGAAAGAAAGAAAGAACGGAAAAGCGTTAAAAAGGAAGAAAGAAAGAAAGAACGAAAAAGGGTTAAAGAAGAAAGAAAGAAAGAACGAAAAAGGGTTAAAAAAGAAAGAAAGAAAGAAAGAAAGAAAGAACGAAAAAGGGTTAAAAAAGAAAGAATGTAAGAAAAAAAACAGAAAGAAAAAACTGTGACATAAAAGAAAGACGGATATATTGTCTAAAAGAAAAACAAAAGAATGAATGAATTAATGAAAGAAAAAATTATAGTTTAGACGAAAGAACGAACTACTGTTTAAAGGGAAAAAAAAGAATGAAAGAAAGAAAGAAAGACAAAAGAAAAATGAAAGGAAGAACGAACGGAAAAGCGTTAAGAAAGAAAAAAAAAGACATGAGAAAAAGAAAAAAAGAAAGAAAGAAAGAAAGAAAGAATGGAAACACATGTGAACGAAAGACAAAAAGAAAGAAGAAAGGAAGAAAGAAAGATCGGAAAAGGGTTAAAAAGACAGAAAGAAAGAAAGAAAGAAAGAAAGAAAGAAAGTCGTAAGAAAAAGAAAGAAAGTATGAACGAAATAGATTAAAAAGAAAGAAAGAAAAAAGAAAGAAAGAAAGTAAGAATGGAAACTCATGAAAAATAAAGAACATAGTTTAGAAAAAAGAAAGAATGTGTTCTGGATTGTGGTTGAGAAACCACACAAAATGATAAATTACAAACACAGATATGGAGATAGAAAATGTATGTTATATTGAACAAAAATATACAAACTGGAACACAGGTTAGTCAGGAATACTAGTAATACTAGTCGTAGGAATCAATATATACAGTCTGGTAGTGAAGAAGTATGTCCGGGTAAATGAGTCTGTATCCAAAACAACTCCAACTTAATATGCACCAACTTAATATGCACCAACTTACTGACCAACTAAGCGACTGTACAACTGCTCTTTACAACTACTCCCACTGCTGTTCTCTATATCGGCAGGATTATATGTATACATCAGGCGAGTTCATTCTCATGTGTAAAAAGGGGTGCTCCCAAACAGAAAGAAAAAAGAAAGAAAGAAGTGAATCTCATGAGAAAGAAAGAGAACATTTTGTTTAGAAAAAACAAAAAGAAAGATCTGCGACTTAAAGAATGCATTACGGCTTAAAAGAAAGAAAGAAAAAAAGACAAAAGAAAAAAGAAAGAAAGAATGGAAAAAGGTTTAAAAAAGAAAGAAAGAAAGAAAGAAATACAAAAGAAAAAAGAAAGAAATGAATCTCATGAGAAAGAAAGAACATAGTTTAGAAAAAAGAAAGTAAAATGACAACAAAAAAGAAAAAAGAAAGAAAAAAGAAAGAAAGAAAGAAGTGAATCACATGAGAAAGAAAGAACATAGTTTAAAAGAAGAAAAAGACAACAAAAAAAGAAAGAACGACAAAAGAAAAAAGAAAGAAAGAAAGAATTGAATCTCATGAGAAAAAAGAAAATTTAGGTTAGAAAAAAGAAAGAAAAAGAATGAAAAAAGGAACGAAAGAAAGAAAGAAAGACAGAAAGAAAGAAAGAAGTGAATCTCATGAGAAAGAAAGAGAAAATTTAGTTTAGAAAAAAGAAAGAAAAACAGAAAAAGAAAGAAAGAAGGAACGAAAGTAAGAATGGAAAAGGATTTAAATAGAAAGAAAGAAAGAAAGAAAAAGTGAATCGCATGAGAAAGAGAGAGAAAATTTAGTTTAGAGAAAAGAAAGAAAAAGAAAGAAAAAGAAAGAAAGAAGGAAAGAAAATTAGAAAAAGAGAAAGAATGAATGGAAAAGGATTTAAAAAGAAAGAAAGAAAGAAAGAAAGAAAGAAAGAAATTTGGGAATTTCAAGAGAAAGAAGGAGAAAATTTAGTTTCGAAGACAGAAAAAAGAAAGAAAGAAAGAAAGAAAGAATGAAAGAAAGAAAGAATAGAAACGAATAGAAACGAATAGTATAGTATATTAACAGTTTCCTGATTATATTCCATTTCTGTAATCGGCGGAACCGAGAGATTCTTATTGCTTTTAGCGAAGAAGCTTCTCTTAAAATAAATTATTCTCTTGAAAAGAATCAATGCGTCATAGCCATGAATTCGCGCTTGTTATAGGTTCCGCCATGAAATGGTCGCAGCCGTAATTCGTCGCAATCAAAATAAACCCATGTCCAATAAAAACTTCATACAAACTTGAAACTTGTCATCTTTATTCATTTGCCTGTTGATCTCCCGTTGTACATTAGTGAGGCGATAGTTCATTGAATAGACCCTTCAAATTAGGTGCGGGTGCTAACTCTACAATGCTGTTCGAATTAATTGAAACAAAACGAATCATGTCTTCCTAGGATCTTTCACACTTTCCCTCGTCACGTATACGTCGTCCCTTGGCATTGTTTTGTTTTTTGTTTTTTTTTGTTTTGTTTTAACTGCATTTTCCTTTACATTTTGAACTGAAATAGATAGATAGATAGATAGATAGATAGATAGATAGATAGATAGATAGATAGATAGATAGATAGATATGAAAAGAGGTACATTTGTGCAAATTAACTGAGACAAAACGAATCAAGTCTTCTTTGGATCTTTCACACTTTCCCTCGTCACGTATACGTCGTCCCTTGGCATTGTTTTGTTTGTTTTTTTTTTGTTTTGTTTTAACTGCATTTTCCTTTACATTTTGAACTGAAATAGATAGATAGATAGATAGATAGATAGATAGATAGATAGATAGATAGATAGATAGATAGATATGAAAAGATGTACATTTGTACAAATTAACTGAGACAAAACGAATCAAGTCTTCTTTGGATCTTTCACACTTTCCCTCGTCACGTATACGTCGTCCCTTGGCATTGTTTTGTTTTTTTTTTTGTTTTTTTTTTGTTTTAACTGCATTTTCCTTTACATTTTGAACTGAAATAGAAATAGATAGATAGATAGATAGATAGATAGATAGATAGATAGATAGATAGATAGATAGATATGAAAAGATGTACATTTGTGCAAATTAACTGAGACAAAACGAATCAAGTCTTCTTTGGATCTTTCACACTTTCCCTCATCCCGTAAACGTCATCTCTTGGCGTTGTTTTTCTCCTCTGAGCGCATTTTCCTTACGGTTTTGGACTAAGATAGATAGATAGATAGATAGATAGATAGATAGATAGATAGATAGATAGATAGATAGATATGATAAAAGATATGAAAAGATGTACATTTGTGCAAATTAACTGAGACAAAACGAATCAAGTCTTCTTTGGATCTTTCACACTTTCCCTCATCCCGTAAACGTCATCTCTTGGCGTTGTTTTTCTCCTCTGAGCGCATTTTCCTTAAGGTTTTGGACTAAGATAGATAGATAGATAGATAGATAGATAGATAGATAGATAGATAGATAGATAGATAGATAGATATGAACAGACTGAGAAAGATAGATAGATAGATAGATAGATAGATAGATAGATAGATAGATAGATAGATAGATCTTTGCGATAATTCACTGAAATAAAACGAATACTGTCTTCGTAGTATCTTTCACACTTTTCATACGTCGTCTCTTGGTGTTGTTTTCTCTTCCGATAGCATTTTTCTTTACGTTTTGGACTGATGGATCTAGTTTGTGTCCTCTCCTTCATGACACGACTGGCAGGTGGAAGGCTGACACCAACAATATCCGCGATCTCTGTGCTAGGCTTGCAAACGTTTTTCTGCGGCGTTACAATTTTCGTACGCTCCCATTGCAGACAATGGCCGTAAGACAAATAATCGACAGTCACGACAAGTATCTGGGCGTGATAAAAATCTTAATCAAACGGATGACTCAATATTTTACAAGTCCATGAAAATTTCATCATACACCCCGAAAATAAATTCGGATTACTGCACACCTCTGCAAATGACCTAATCTAAGGGAGAAATAGAAATCGATTACACCCTACTCCCTGCACGCCAGTGGGTCTAAAATTAAGCGTATGATGAAATAAAAGAAACTAAACCAGTTGTTTTAATTAATTTACACATGGGTGTATATATATAGCGAGATACTAAGTTGTTTTTTTTAATCGTATCACCCCGACCTAGGCGGTAACGCCACTGATGTGCAGGGGGCTACATAAGAGTAAAACAAAATACATAGGAGAAGAGTAAAGAGAAAGACGAACCAGTTAGAAAGGAGCAAGAGAAGGATGGGAATAAAGGTGTGATGACAGTTGCACGGGTAGAGAGAAAGGAAAATATATACAGGGTGATGTAGAAAGAACTAGAGTCAAGTGGTTAAGAGATGAGTATTGACATTGCATTTAAATTCCTGGAGGTTGGAGCCGTTAGGAAAGCAAGAATATGGAAGGAATTTTGCAGAGCTGTTGTTTCATTTTTTTTTAATCCTATTACCGAGAGCAAGGCGGTAATGCCACTGATGTGCAGGGGGCTACATAAGAGTAAAACAAATTAGATAGGAGAAGAGTAAAGAGAAAGACAAACCAGTTAAGGATGGGAATACAGGTGTGATGAGAGTTGCAAAGGTAGAGAGAGGAAAAGATATACAGGATGGCTTAGAAAGAACTAGAGTCAAGTGGTTAAGAGATGGGTATTGACATCGCGTTTAAATTCCTGGAGGTTGTAGCCGTCAAGAAAGCACGAATATGGAAGAGAGTTCCACAGGCAGGAAGTGCGAGAAAAGAAACTGTAGGAGTAGAATTGCATTTGGCTAATCTAACTGTGAATGGGTGGGATCCAGTTGCCAATCTGGTTGCACAAGTAAACACCTGTTGCAGAGGCACCAGTGACTTAAGTTCGTTGTAACAGAAGCCATGAAAATATTTATTGAACAGACAGAAAGTTTTGATCAGGATAGAGCCGAAAAGAAGACGATTTTTAATTAGTGAGTGATTGTTTTATTCTGTCCGGCTTATCAATCATTTTCAGGTTATTTAAAGACAGAAAATATTTTTAGATTGTAAGAATATTTTATTTTAAATTATAAGGATTTTAGAAGATATAAAAGACAAAAATTCTTGAGAGCCATGATCACCAATGACTGAATGGACAGAGTGCATAGAAGATGGAAAATAAGGTTATCTAAATTGATGGTGGATTAAGGTTTAAGAGAGGTACAATGGATAGGAAATTATGGAGAGCTACAATTGTCTATATTTTTAAGGGTCGTGGTATATCGTAAAAGAATAAGCTTAGAATAAACAGATGGCGGAACAATGTTTAGCTAATTATCTCAAAACTGGTGTGGGGGAAAGTAGAAGTTGAATCAGACATTTTCCCTCAGTGTATTTTCGCGTAACAAACCCAAATGGAATTAGAACCCGACTCGCAGACTAACAATTCCGTGCCATTAAACTGCATGCACAACCAAACTTGTACCCGCTGGTATTCACAATCTTCTCTTCTTCTATGTGCCTTGTCTTTTCAGGACGTAGGCGATCATGGCTTTCCACGTCTCCCTATCCCTGGTGGCTCTTAGCACGATTTCTCCTGTTACACCACCCAAACTCCGCTCTGCCATCCACTAGCTCAAGACCATAAATCTAGAATATAAATGTATAGAAACTAGAATGGCCACAAAATGAGGGATCAGTTTATATATTGATTATAATATAGAATTGAACCCCCACTTTATATCCCCATTATAATTTCTTATATACAGTTGGCATTTATATTCTTCTACGGGCCTTGTCCTTTCAGGGCGTATGCGATCATGGACTTCTACGTCTCCCTATCCCTGGTGGCTCTTAGCACGCCTTCTCCTGCTCCATCACCCAAACCCCGCTCTGCCATCAACTAAAGACCATAAATCTAGAATATAAATATATAGAAGCTAGCATGGCCACAAAATGAGGGATCAGTTTATATACTGATTATAATATAGAATTGATTCCCCACTTTATATCCACATTATAATTTCTTATGAACAGTTGGCATATATATTCTTCTTTTATGTGCCTTGTCCTTTCAGGACGTAGGCAATCATGGCTTTGCATGTCTCCCTAGCTATGGTGGCTTTTAGCAGGCATTCTCCTGCTACACCACGCAACCCTTGTTCCGTCATCCATCCGCACAGGCCCTTCAAATATGTTATCCGCTGCTTTCCCATGTCTCTTTTTCCCTCTATCTGGCCTGTTAGTATCAGGTTCTCCAAGCCCTCCTTCCTCATTGCATGTCCCAGGAACTTTAGCTGTCTCTTCCTGATGCTTAGTATTGATTTCCTTTTCGTTTCCATTCTTTCCAGTATCTCTTCGTTGCTCACATGCTCGGTCTATGATATCCGCAGCATCCTTCTGTAGAACCACATTTCAGTTGATACAAGTTTTTTTCCTTCATCTTTGATGATATTTCCAGTATTCAATGCCATGTATTCACAATCGGTCACCTATATTGGGACTAAATCTATGTTACTAGTCTCGACGTTGCTTAACTTCGTTAATCATACGGTAACTGGTGTTGAAATGAAGGTATACGAAGTTGTGATATATAGCTGTATCATGATTTACGGTTGTGTCATTTCTTATATAATAAAACAAATGGTATTTCTTTTTGACCCAGTCTCGTTGTATCTTTTAAATTCACTTAAAAACCGGCCCGAAATTTTGTTCGACAAAATATTTAACACTCTTCACACTTTCTCTTCACACAACGAATCCCATTCCAATGGTTTCGTTCTTTGTATTCCTCGTCACCAAACATACCATCATTTTAACTCATAATCTCATTGCTTTTCTCTTCTTAGATATTTTTTTTTGTGGGGTTAGGTTGTATTTCCTAAGTCCTAACGCGTCTAAACTTTCCTGTCAATAAATTTCTCTGAGTTATTTGCCACATTTTTTTCAAAGGGTTCATCGGCCTCCACGGTACACTTCTTGAATCACGCCTTTCCGAGTGAACGTGTGGTATTTGCAAAGATAGAAATCTCTTGATATTGTTTTACGTGTATTTTCTTGGTTTTCTCTTGTCTGCCAGTAAAAATTTTAAAACATTTTCTCTTTACAAGTCTCTCTTTCGTCATTTTTGTTTGAATCTTCTTCTTCTTTTACTTCTTCTTCTTCACAGTTTGGCGGTCATAGCTCTCCACAATTTCTTTTTCTTTGCAGCTCTTAATAGAGCTTGTCATTTTGGTTTTTCTCTTAAAACTTGTTCCGCCATCCATTTATTCAAATTCACACTCCTCGATTGTCTCCTGTCTCTTCAGGATATTGACGATCATAGCTCTCCACAATTTCTTTTCCTTTATAGCTCTTAACAGAATTTGTCATTTAGGTATCTTTCCTAAAACTTCTCCCGCAATCCATTTATTTAAATTCATACATCTCGAATGTTTCTTGCCCCTTCAGGATACTGGCGGCCATAGCTCTCCACAATTTCCTTTCCTTTGTAGCTCTTAATAGATCTTGTCATTTTAGTATCTCTCCTAAGCCTTGTTATGTCATCAATACTTCTCGAATGTCTCTTGTAACATCAGTATTTTGGCGATCACAGCTCTCCACAATTTCCTTTCCTTTGTAGCTCTTAATAGATCTTGTCTTTTTTAGTATCTGTCCTAAATCTTCTCCCGCCATTCATTTATTCAAATTCATACTTCTCAAGTGTCTCTTGTCTCTTCAGGATATTGGCGATCATAGCTCTCCACAATTTCCTTTCCTTTATACCTCTTAACAGAATTTGTCATTTAGGTATCTTTCCTAAAACTTCTCCCGCAATCCATTTATTTAAATTCATACATCTCGAATGTTTCTTGCTTTTCAGGATATTGGCGGTCATAGCTCTCCACAATTTCCTTTCCTTTGTAGCTCTTAATAGATCTTGTCATTTTGGTATCTCTCTTAAACCTTGTTCCACCATCTATTTATTCAAATTCACACTCCTCGATTGTGTCTTGTCCTTTCATGACGTTGGCGACCATAGCTCTCCACAATTTCCTTTTCTTTATAGCGCTTAGTAGATCTTGTCTTTTTGGTATCGCTCCTAAACCTTGTTCCGCCATCCATATATTCAAATTCATTCTTCTCGAATGTCTATTGTCCCTTCAGGAAATTGGCGGTCATAGCCCTCCACAATTTCCTTTTCTTTGTAGCTCTTAATAGATCTTGTCATTTTGGTTTCTCTCTTAAAACTTGTTCCGCATTCCATTTATTCAAATTCACACTCCTCGATTGTCTCTTGTCTCTTCAGGATACTAGCGATCATAGCTCTCCACAATTTCTTTTTCTTTATAGTGCTTAATAGATCTTGTCATTTTGGTATCTCTCTCAAACCTTTTTTGCCATCCATTTATTCATATTCATACTTTTCAAATGTCCTTGTTCCCTCATGACGTTGGTGATCATAGCTCTTCACAATTTCCTTTCCTTAGTAGCTTTTAAAAAATTTTAACTTTTCGTTATCTTTCTTAAACATCGTTCATCTATTCATTTACTCTAGGTTCTTTTTATGCCCCATTTCCTTTCATGGCGTCGTAGTTCATAGCTCTTCACAACTTCCTATACGTTGTAGCTCTTCATAAATTGTATCTTTATGGTAACTCTTCTAAACCGTCATCTATATCCATCTTTCTTGTATGTTCCGTGTCCCTTCAGAACGTTGGCGATCATGGATCTCAACAATTCCCTCACCCCTCTTTGTAAATTTTAATTAATTGTTTACATTTATCTTCCTAAATCATGTTCCAACATCCATTTATTCTTGCTAGTTTTTTCTACATGTCATGTCCCTTCAAGATCTTGGCGATCATGGATCTCCACAATTTCCTACTCTTTAGAGCTGCTAGTAAATTTTGTCATTTTAGTATCTTGCCTAAACCATGTTTCGCCATATATTTACTCATACTCATTCATCTTCAATATACCGTATTTCTTCAGGACGTTGGCGATCTTCTTCTTCTTCTTCTTCTTCTTCTTCTTCTTCTTCTTCTTCTATATGTCATGTTCTTTTAGGACGTAGGCGATCATGGCCTTCCACGTCTCCTTATCCCTGGTGGCTCTTAGCAGGCTTTCTCCTGTTACCCCACCCAAACCTCGTTGTGCTATCCACAAGTATATTACACACTGCTTTCCTTTGTCTCTATTTCTTTTAACTGACCTGTTAGTATCATGTTCTCCAAGCCTTCCTTCCTCATCACATGTCCCAAGAACTTTAGCTGTCTCTTTTTTATCCTCAATATTGCTTTCCTTGTCGTTTCCATCCTTTCCAAAGCCTCATCATTGCTCCCATGCTTGATTCATGTTATCCGCATCATCCTTCTGTTAAGTTACTTCATGTTTTTACTTCATCTTTGATGGGATGGCCCGGCATTCACTGCCATATTGAAGAATAGACATCACATAGCAATCCAGTACTCTGTTTCTAGCTATATTTTCTTGTCTCTCAATACTCAGCTACTTGAATGCATCCTTCGCCTGTTATCAGCACTTTTCTGAAATTCCAATAAAAATTGTGTTGTAAATATGTTATAGTGAAACACACCAATTTTTCAGATAATGGACTCTTCCTCCTATAAGGGAGTTGACTCGAGGAGTTCTTGGGAAGTTCTTAGGAGCTCAAAGAAGTTCTAGACAGCTCTTTAGAGTTCTATTGGAATTCAGTAGAAATACTAAGGTAGTTGATATTAGTTGGCTGTTAACCGAATAGTAAGGAGTCAGCTTTCAGTAGAAGACTACCAAGTTCCTCACATTTAGGGGGCGCTAAGCCGATTAATAACCGACATAACACGATCATAACCTTAAGTGCGAAAACTACTCCGCAACAAACTATGAATTATGATTCCAGGCCATGCGTAGAATTTACAAAGAGAAATTACAAAGTAAATGTTTAGGGGATATAAGGAAAATGTCATATAAATGACATCAATGCGGGGAATATTAACTTTTGATGTCTTATTTCTCTCGTAATCTCTTATAATTTTTTCTTTCTTTCATTTTTGTCTTTTGTTTTGTCGTGAAAATACAATACAAACAAATAAGTGGTTAGTCCAAGTGGTAAAGACTAAGGAACATACTATTAAATCAACAATAAGGTTTATGGTACGAAAGGTACAAATATCGAGAGTCCACACAATAGTCACTATGTACAAAAATGGAATGTAGAGTACTTCCGTCCGTTCCCGGTCGTCTTCCGGTCATCAGCTCGCTCGTAATCTACTGCGGGGTGTATTTATAATGGGTGACAGTCCATTGCTAAGGGGGGACACGTTCTTCTATCTATCTATCTATCTATCTATATAGATAGATAGATAGATAGATAGATAGATAGATAGATAATGAAGATGCCCTGATCAGATAGATAGATAGATAGATAGATAGATAGATAGATAGATAGATAGATAGATAGATAATGGGCAGACTAACGTAGATTATGAACAGGTTGAGATAGATAGATAGATAGATAGATAGATAGATAGATAGATAGATAGAATAGATAAGATAGATTAATGGGCAGGACTAACGTAGATTATGAACAGGTTGAGATAGATAGATAGATAGATAGATAGATAGATAGATAGATAGATAGAATAGTGGTAGATTGTCATAGTAATGTCTTTAGATGTTATAAAAGAATATATTTTAATCAAGTTAAATTTCAGTCTCATTTAATGTTTCTGTTGTGACGTGAAAATACGATCCAAACAATTGAGTGGTTAGTCCGAGTGGTAATATCTAAGGAACACACAATTAAATCAAATGTTAATAGGTACAAATATTAAGAGTCCACACAATAGTCACTATGTACGAAAATGGAGCCTAGAGTACTTCCGTCCGTTCCTGGTCGTCTTCCCATCATCAGCTCGCACGTAATCTACTGCGTGGTGTATTTATAATGGAAGACCGTCCATTGCTTAGGGGAGAAAGTTTATCCATTACAATATCTTTCTATTTTATTTTCCATTCCTCTTCTTTGGTGGTGCATTTGACTCTCTTTTTCCATTTTTGTTCTTCTTTGTTTTTCCACCAATCATATTTCTCTCATTATCTTTCTTTCTCTTTCTCTTTCGGTTTTTTTTTTTTTTCATTTTAGTTTTTCAGCTTCCGTCTTTCTCTCTATACGTGTTTCAATATTGTTTCTTTTTTTTTTTTTTCGTTTCTTACAGTGTTCTCCTTTTCTTTCTTACGTTTGTTTTTCATTCTTCATTTTCCCTTCCATCCATTTTCTTCTTTCTTTCTGTCTTCTTTTTCTTCTACTTTTCTTATTTATTTAAACTTATTTATAAATGGAACTTTGTGTTTGTGAGTATGTGTGTGTGTGTGTATCCTTACCTATAGACTCCGAAACGGCTGAACCGATTTTCTTGAAAATTTACACAGTTGCACTATAAGCTTCCGCAAGTGTTCTTAACTAGGGTTTGTGTCGAGGTACGCCCGATAAATCTCGAAAATCGATAATCGAAAAAATCGTGTTAGAGAAGAAGTTGTCCGATTTTAATCAAATTTAATACACTCATAGACAAAGACATAAGAAACGATATTTAGAAGTTTCAATGTTGCAGTTCTTACAATAGTGTAGAAAATCGATAATATATATATATATATATATATAAAAGGCAAAATGTTTGTACGTGCGTCTGTTTATCTGCTTGTATGTCTGTATTTTTTTCAGCCCTTTTATTTCAGTTTTTGCTTCGGGTTTGGCTCTAAGTAGGTATGATTGTAGTTCTTAGTCTCGGCCATGATACCATTTACTCAGAGGACTTATTTAACCTTTAAAATTCAGTTTACAACGAAAAATACTTATTCTCTATCGATACCAGGAAATCAGAATTTTATTTGCATCTATTCATTTTTCTTTCAGCCTACGGTTTCGCTTTAACTGCAAATAACTATTGCTTTTTAGTTCTTCGTGCCAACGTCCAAAGGGTCTGAGCTCCAGGACCATGGATTAGTTTTAAAGCTTTCATTACACCCGAGCTACGCCGGGCTATACTGGTAGTTTTTATAATTTTTAATTCATACTTTCTTTCATTTTTCTTTTCTCTAACACCATTCGTTTCTCAGGTCTTAAATATTTAATAGGATTAGCCATGTCCTGTTCGATATGCTCCACGTAACAACTTACGACTGTCCTATAAGACTGCAAGTCTTCATTACTAATCACCACATCATATTGAAAGTCGTATGTTCTTTCATAGATACCATCTTATCTCATTACTTTAGCCATATTTATTACGTTTCAAGAAAGTTCTTTCATGAAAATAAAAGAAACACCAAGACTTTCACTGCTTTCCCTGTTAAATAACAAAATAACAGAACTCTATTCTCTGGTGGATGATTTTATTTGGCTGTGGAACATAACGATCGTGTTCATAATCCCTTCGGAATTCTTTGACCATTGACACAAAAATATCCTTCTCCTGTAACAACGCCAAATCATAAACTCTTTTTTTCACTCTATCTCCTTCGAAAGTTTCCGGTGTAAGATTAAATATGAAACCAAAACCTCTGACGATGCGCCATGTTGTTCTCGACCAGTCTGTTTTATAGACGTGATATAAGGCCGATTTATAACAGCAAAACTTCTTCTTCTTCTGCAAACACTGATTTATAAATTGACTTAAACTGATTTATCAAACATCTGGTCTTGATGAGGTTTTAAACGCGAAACACTTACGTTGGATAACTATAAATAGAACTTTGTCTGTGTGTACGTCAGTGTGTGAGTATGTGTCCGTTACCTATAGACTCCAAAACGGCTGAACCGATTTTCTTGAAAATTTACACAGTTGTACTATAAGCGTCTGCGAGTGTTCTTACCTAGGTTTTGTGTCAAGGTATCCCCGATAATTATCGAAAATCGATAATCGAAAAAATCGGGTTATAAAAGGAGTGGACCGATTTTAATCAAATTTGATACACTCATAGAAAAAGCCATAAGAAACGATATTCAGGAGTTTCAAGGTTGCAATTCTTACAATAGTGCAGAAAATCAATAATATATATATATATATATATATATATATATATATATATAAAAGGCAAGATGTTTGTGTGTGTGTGTCTGTTTATCTGCCTGTATGTCTCTATTTATTTCCGCCCTTTTATTTTAATTTTTACTTTGGGTTTGGCTCTAAATAGGTATAATTGTAGTTCTTAGTCTCAGCCATGATACCATTTACTCATAGGACTTATTTAACCTTCAAAATTCAGTTTACAATGAAAAAAACTTATTTGATATCGATACCAGGAAATCAAAGTTTGACTTACATTCATTTTTCTCTCAGTCTACGGTTTCGATTTACCTGGAAACAACTATTGCTTTTTAGTCCTTCGTGCCAACGTCCAAAGAGTCCGGGTTCCAGGATCATGGATTAGTGTTAAAGCTTTCATTACACCCGAGCAACGCCGGGATATATTGCTAGTCTTTTCATAAACCATTGAATATTCACTTTTATCTTTTCTAATGCCCTCGTTGAATTGAACGAAGCAAACTTTGTCAAGAAATATAATACCTTTTGTTCGACGTAGTCTTGTTAAATTCTTTAGTCAGAATACAAACACCGCTTCCGGTTCTCTCTCTCTCTCTCTCTTTGACTCTGTAATTCTTCCCTGGCGGTCCTCGGGATCAGAAATTTCTGGATTAGTACGTTCACCTCCATAATACCCCCTATTTAGATATGCACTTTCTTTAATCGATACTTTTTTCTATATGGTTTCAATTCCAAAGTTTCAGTTGGATAACGCTTTCACTTTCTCTTCCGTTGCAATATTTGATTTGGGAATAAGTATCTTTGAAGACTTTAAAGATATCTTAAAGAATGTCCTTCTTTTAATTAAATTGAACTATTTTCTTATTCTGTGCTTATCAAGACGTTAACTGATTTATATGTTTTCCTTGCCAAAATCGTCCAGCTTCGACAAATTTAAAACTAGGAATGTCCAACAAAATCGCTGAAAGAACAGCATAGTCTGAGGGAACAGGCCTCAAACTAAATTAAAAAAACGTTTTCTCGGCAAAATGTTCATGCTATCATTAAGAGAATAGATCAAAGTATTTTTTAATTATTTTTACAATTTTTTAAATTGTTTCTAACAGGTTATAACAGGTTCATTTAGTGGTAGAAATTTCTTTTTCTCTCGTCAGTGCGAGGCATAAATTGACGCTCGAGTTTATTACGTCAAAACGTAATATTACGCAAAGGCATTTTTTGACTGTGAAAGTCACATTAATTTGGAAATTCTTGCAAAAATAAAATAATGATCGGATTTTGATGAAAGTTTCAGAACTTATTCTTAATTGACTGAAATCAGTTTCGAAATAATTATTTTTGTCAGTAGTCCTTGTTTGAGAAGAGATCTCTTTTTAGTTCGGTACTAGCTTCCTTAAGTCGTTGTAATTTATCGGCATCGTTCTTCTGTAAAATGATGTTACTGGTTTGACTTGTATTAAACGGAGCAACGTTGCTTTGTGCCGCCTGAGACACGTGCCAGAAGAAATAGGGAGCTGGTCTGGTGTTTATATGGACGGGCCATGTGAACAATGATGAGGTTTTGTTAATATGCCTTGGTGTAACTCTGAGTTTATGATAGGTCAGTGCTAAACAGATGAACTGAGCGACAGAATAAGAAGACCAAGCAACACAATCTGTATTATTTAAATATATTTAATCTCCCAATCGAAAGAGAGAAATAAAGGAAAAAGAACAGCTTGCAGACAATGAGCGTCTGTGGACTTAGATGAAGAGACGATGTGTCCGGGTTTCTTGTCAGTCGGTATGGCCAACAAAATCGCTGAAAGAACAGCATAGACTGAAGGAAAAGGCCTTAAACTAAATAAAAAAAAACGTTTTCTCGGCAAAATGTTTATGCTCTCATGTAGAAGATAGTATTTTTACTTGTTTTTACAATTTTTTTAATTGTTTATAACATGTTCATTTAGTGGTAGAATATCTTTCTTTCTTTTATCTGTGCGAGGCATAAATTGACGATGGAGTTTATTACGTCAAAAAGTAATATTACGCAAAGACATTTTTTGACTGTGAAAGACACATTAATTTGGAAATTCTTGCAAAAATAAAATAATGGTCGGATTTTGGTGAAAGTTTCAGGACTTATTAATAATTGAATATAATCACTTTCGAAATAATTATGTTTAGAAAATATTGGTAACAAAATTTTTTTACATATGTTACCCCCACCCAATAATTAATTTCTAGGAATGTGGAAAAATGCGACTAGGTCTGAACATATAGATAATTTTAATTAAATTCAAGGATCATTGGGGAATGATAATATACAGTCTTTTTTTCTTCAAAACCTGCTCATTTTTAGAAGATCTGCTCCGAATTAGGAAAACAAAAATGCAATAAAACTATGCCATTTTTTATTTGGATAAACTTTTAATAGCTTTTATAAAAAGGTTAAATGATATAATGGTCTAAATAGAAAAAGATTCCATTAATAATGAATTTTTACAAGAATTCTCTTCATTATTAAAAATTTTTATTTTTTATTATTCGGTTTGAAATACACCAGGATATTTTGATTAGTAAATTTCATCTCTTGGCTTTCAATTAAAGCTTAAATTATAGCTTCAAGAAAACTTCTTTTATTGTTTAAAAATTCAATTTAAATTGAGGTATCGAAAATTTGAGTGGAGGTAACAATTTAAAACATACGTAACTTTCATTTTTTTCTTTTTTTTTTCTTTTTAAAAAAGATATTAAAAAAATCATATATTAACAAGTCAAACAAATGTTTTTAAAAAACTATTAAAAACGGCTGATATTTAACTTTTCCTATCATCAAAAATAAATGAAAAACTTGAAATTTGAAATGTGGTTCTACAGAAGGATGCTGCGGATATCATGGATTGAGCATGTGAGAAATGAAGACGATTTGGAAAGAATGGAAACGAAAAATAAATTAATACTGAGCATCATGAAGGGAGAGCTGAAGTTTCTGGGACATGCAATGAGGAAGGAGGGCTTGGAGAACCTGATACTAACAGGCCAGATAGAGGAAAAAAGAGACAAGGGGAAAGAGCAATTATTTGAAGGGCCTGAGCAGGTGGTTGACAGAACGGGGGTTGCGTAGTGTAACAGGAGAAAGCGTGCTAAGCCACCAGGGTTAGGGAGACATGCAAAGCCATGATCGCCTACGTCCTGAAAGGACAGGGCACATAGAATAGAAATATATATGCCAACTGTATATAAGAAATTATAATGTGGATATAAAATGGAGGATCAATTCTATATTATAATTAATATATAAACTGATCACTCATTTTGTGGCCATGCCAGTTTCTATACATTTCTATTCTAGATTTATGGTTTTGAGCTAATGGATGTCAGAGCAGGGTTTGGGTGGTGTAACAAGGTAAATCGTGCTAAGAACCAGCAGGGATAGGGAGACGTGAAAAGCCGTGATCGTCTACGTCCTGAAGGGACAGGGCACATAGAAGAAGAATATATATACCAACTCTTTATAAGAAATTATAATGTGGATATAAAATGGAGGATCAATTCTATATTATAATCAATATATAAACTGATCCCTCATTTTGTGGCCATGCTAGATTCTATACATTTATATTTAAGATTTATGGTCTCGAGCTAGTGGATGGCAGAGTGGGGTTTGGGTGGTGTAACAGGAGAAAGCCTGCTAAGAGCCACCAGGTATAGAGAGACGTGGAAAGCTAAGATCGCCAACGTCCTGAAAGAACAGGGCACATAGAAAAAGAATATATATGCCAACTGTTTATAAACAATTGTAATGTGGATATAAAATGGGGGATCAATTCTATGTTATGATCAATATATAAACTGATCCCTCATGTTGTGGCGATGCTAGTTTCTATCCAGTTTTATTCTAGATTTATGGTCTTGAGCTGGTGGATGGCAGAGTGGGGTTTGGGTGGTGTAACAGGAGAAATCGCGCTAAGAGCCAGCAGGGATAGGGAGACGTGGAAGGCTATGATCGCCTACGTCCTAGAAGAAGAAGAAGAACCGAGTACATGCTGGTAAAATCCGAGACACGTGACCAGTACTTACCCATGTTGTTCTTTACTGAACGTGGACTGTCATGAATTTCCACTTGTTCTTATACCTTGTAGCTCGTAATACTTTTTCTTGGTATCTCTTCCGAACCCTGCTCTTCTATCCACCTGCTGAAGCCCATCACGTAGATACTGCGGTGATTTCCACTGTCTCTCTTTCCCTGTATCGCTCCAAGCCCTCTTTTCTCATTACGTGTCACCGAAAATTCAGCTGTCTCTTCCTGATTCCAAGCCGAACATTCCTGTTCGTTTACATCCTCTCCAAAACAGCCTCATTGCTCACACGTTCGGTCCAGTGGTATCCTGAGCAACCTTCTGTAGAACTCTATTTTTTTCGATTCTCTCCTTCACCAAATCAAATATCAGATTGTGGTGATACCGAGCAAAGCGAGGGACCGGATGTTCGCACTCTCAGGACCAAAAAGCAAATGACCAAAACAGGACTTTGCGCACCCGGCTCCACGCATATGTTCCGGAAAAAAAAAACAAAAAAAAAACAAGAAAATAAAATAAATATCAAATTCCTGTTCGCGAACCTACGCGAATTTTATTTATCGGCCAATGGGAAGCCCAGAATTAAATACGGGTGTATTTCCAAATGACCTGCTGGGACCCACAAAGACGAAATAAACAGCCGACACAGAAAGCATCACGAGAGTTGAAAAAGTACGAGCGTAATTATCACGTCCCTTGACCTCGTCAAGTGATCCACTATGCTCGCCTCGTTTTCCTCTCATTTTCTTCTTCGCTGTCCCTGAGCTACTTACCCGACCATCGGAGGGGGTACATCAAAGACATTCCTGACAAACGTTCCCACATATACATACGCACAAACTTTCTTTTCAGTATTTATTGCCATGAACATTTTAAGGTCCGTTGGACCCATCCTAAAGACATTACTTTATTTGTAAAAAACACCTAATTGATATATGTGTGTATATAAAATGTTATTTCTATACTCAAATTGATTTTCTTGTTTTATAACCCCTTTTATAACTTATAGTGGGCTATGTACTAACGAGGCCAAATTCAGGTAATCTGTTTCAACACCCAACTACGTTTCACTAGAACTGAAAACCCCCTATAAGATAACAGTCTAATGTTATTTTCTTTGTTTCTAATGTAATTTTCCTGTCTCTCAGTGCTTTACTCAGCTTTTGAAATGCCTCATTGGCCATGGCAATACATCTTCAGTGTTCGAACACTTCCAAGGTATTTAAACTTAAGTAGCTGCTTGATTTTGGCATCATCACAATCCTTCTGGAGAATCATATTTCCACTGCTTCTCTTTCATCTTTAAGGACATTGTCTAGCATTCGTTCTTGTATAATAGGAATGATATCGCATAACAGTCTAGTACTCTTTTGTCTAGTACACTTTTAGGATGTGCGTTGTGGCGCAGTGGATATCGACTCGGAACGAGAGATCGGGGTACTGAGTTCGAACTCCAGTTGAATTCACTGCATTCACTTACGCGCAAATACCCTTGGGAAAGGTATTAATCCGTCTCTTCCCTCCAGTTATGGGTTAAATAACAGGACAGATTGGGTTCTATAGACAACCAGTCTACCGCAGAAAGCAATGATTAAGGTTTCTAATGGACATAAAGTGGGAGATCGGTTTTCTACTGTTATGAAGTAATAAACTGATCCCCCACTAATTACACATAATATAATCTATCACTTCTTCTTCCAGCTATGAGCCAAATAACAGGATAGATTGGGTTCTATAGCCTTGGCTGGCAAACAGTCTACCGCAGAAAGCAATGGCAACCTACTTCGGGATAATCTTCTGCCCAGTCAGTCATGTCTCTTTCGAGACATGATCGCCCAAGCGTGTATCACGTATGGCACTTAACTGACTGACTGACTCTTTTGTCTCTAACGAAATATGCTTGTTAAACGTAAATATAAACGGTTTATATTTACTTAAATAATTTTGTTCTAATGGTATCACCCCGAGCAAGGCAGTAACGCCACTGATGTGCAGGAGGCTGCATTTTTTTTAATCATTTCACCCCAAGTAAGGCATTCCACTGCTACTATTGCGCAGGGGGTTACATAGAGGAAAGTGATGAGAAAGTGTGGTTAGATATAGGAAATGTCAGAAGGAGGGTGATAGACGGGTAAGGATACCGAGGATGAGGGTTGGGTAGATGGGAAGAGTGTTTGAGAGAATGGATGCGAGTTAGTGTGTTAGGAGGTATCTATTGACCTTACAGTTAAACTCCTGGAGATTGTAGCTGTCGGGGAAGCAAGTATATGGAAGGGAATTCCACAGGTGGGAAGTGCTAGAAAAGAAGCTATTGTAGTAGAAATTGCGATTGCATAAGAGTAAAAACTTTGGGTGGCTACAAAAGAGTAAAAAGATTAGATACGAGAGAGTGAAGAGAGTGAAGAGAAAGACGAACCAGTTAGAAAGAAGCAAGAGAAGGATGGGAATACAGGTGTGATTGACAGTTGCAAAGTGGAGAGAAAGGAAAGGATATATAGGGTGGAGTAGAAAGAACTAGAGTTAAGTGGTTAAGATATGTGTATTGACATTGCATTTAAATTCCTGGAGGTTGTAGCTGTCAGGAAAGCAAGAATATGGAAGCGAGTTCCACAGGTGGGAAGTGCGTGAAAAGAAGCTGAAAGAGTGGAATTGTCGTCTGCATTTGGTTGATCTAACTGTGAATGGGTGAGATCCAGTTGCCTTTCTAATTGCACGAGTAAACACCTGTTGCGGAGGCACCAGTGACTTAAGTTTGTTGGAGCAGAAGCTATGAAAGTATTTATAGAACAGACAAAGGGAAGCCACATACCCGTCTATCACCCTCCTTCTGACATTCTGGTGTCCAGCCGCTAAGTCGGTACTTATCATATTACTGATTCTCCTTTGGAGCCTGTCAAGAACACTGCGATGAACAGCAGGGGCTCCTGACCATATATGGCAGCAATATTTTATGCACGGACGAATGGTTGATTTGTATATATGCAGGATGGATTCAGACGGGAAAAACATCCTGGTCAGACACAGTGACCTAACCTTCCTAGCAGTGGATTTAGCTATTGACTCAATGTAGTGGTTACACTTGAGATCGGAAGGGAGGTTAAGACTGAGGAGGCGCAGTGTATTGCTCTCTCTGGGAAACTCGCTTGGTCCATGTTTATGGGAGGCAGGAGAGGTTGCCTGTGATGATTTACAGACAGTAGCTTTGTCTTAGACGCACTGAAATTTACAAGCCACTTCTTACCCCATTCCACCACAGAGATGGATTCGGGCGGAAAAAAACATCCTGGCCCGAAACAGTGACCCAACCTTCCTAGCAGTGGATTTAGCTATTGATTCAATGTAATTGTTCTACTTGAAATCGGAAGAGAGGTTAAAGCCGAGGAGGCGAAGTATATTGCTCTCAGGGAGACTCGCTTGGTCCATGCTTATGGGAGACAGGAGAGGTTGCCTGTGATGATTGACAGAAAGCAGCTTAGACGCATTGAAATTTACAAGTCACTTCTTAACCCATTCCACCACAGAATGTAGATCCCTCTCAAGATCAGCAGCGAGGTTATGTTTTTGCCGCCACTCCGGATTTCTTACTGATGCGGGAATAAATTGTGGTGTCATCTGCGTAGATGCCTACTTGGCACTTGACCTCGTCTGGGAGATCATTTATGAAAATAAGGAAGAGCATCAGGCCTAGGATAGAGTCATGAGAGACAACAATTCAACGACTTTTCTTAAAATAATGCTTACAGTCAATGACATTTCAATAACTCAGAACTTTTCCCAGTCAAACCCCCGACTAGAATAATCGATGCCTTTAATCGTGATAACTGTTTTAAATATATATTTATTATTACAATCTTTTAAGAATTCAATTCAATACAGAATTAAAAATGGCTATTATAATATAAGCTTATAATCATCTACCCAAGTATATACTGAAATGGGTTTTGGACAATACACTGTCGGGTAGAAAAGTGACTGAAGGAATTCTAAATGCAGTTTTACATAATTCAAACTTGCTTCTACTTTACCTGCTTTGGAAATAATTTGTAGTGGTAAAATATATGATTACTTGTAAAATAGAAGTGACTGCTAAGTAGACCTAATAGACTGTTCCATAAATTCCTTCGAGTTCTCATGGGATCTGAAGTATACGGATTGAAGAATAATCTTTCGTGAAATTTTTGCCTCGTATTAACTCTGTCAAACCGGCGAGTAAAATTTGTTTTTATGATCTCGCCCCAAGTAAGGCATTTTACTGCTTATAGACACGAATATGAACGACCTATATTTATGTTTGAACGACCTATCTAAACTTATTTATAAATGGAACTTCGTCTGCGAAAATCGATAATCGAAAAAATCGGGTTGTAGAAGGAGTGGTCCGATTTTAATCAAATTTGATACACTCATAGACAAAGACATAAGAAACGATATTCAGAAGTTTCAATGTTGCAGTTCTTACAATAGTGCAGAAAATCGATGGTACATATATATATATATATATATATATATATATATATATATATATATATAGAAAAGGCAAGATGTTTGTGTGTGTGTCTGTTTATCTACCTGTATGTCTATTTTTTTCAGCCCTTTCATTTCAGTTTTTGCTTCGGGTTTGGCTCTAAATAGGTATAATTGTAGTTCTTGGTCTCAGCCATGATACCATTTATTCAGAGGACTTATTTAGCCTTTAAAATTCAGTTTACGACGAAAAAAATTTATTTGATATCGATACCAAGAAATCAAAATTTGACTTACATCCATTCATTTTTCTTTCAGTCTACGGTTTCGCTTTAACTGGAAACAACTATTGCTTTTTAGTCCTTCGTGCCAACGTCCAAAGAGTCTGAGGTCCAGAACCATGGATTAGCTTTAAAGCTTTCATTACACCCGAGCAACGCCGGGTTATACTGCTAGTATTTTATATTTTAACCCAAATACACCCTACTGTTTAAAAATGTAATGGCTGATTGCAACAGTAAACTGCACAACGATAGGTGTCGATATGACATAAAGTAGACTAACTTGACCCGAGGTCAAAGCAATAAACCAGTAATTTTATTTAATATTTATGGATTCATACACAATTCGGGGAACAAAAATTACATATTTATAACATCTTAATTTCTTGCATTCATTTCTTTTACCCATCTCTTGATTACTTAGCAAGGAAGAATATAGCTTCATTGTACTATTTAAAAAAGATATCCTCATGTCACCTGTTGTGAAAGGTTTCCATTTTGTAACTTTACGAATTTAAACGCTCTATTGGCAGTTAGGTCCCTTCATTTTACAATTAATATGTAACTCCGAACTTACTTCCGGCCACTTGATTTTCATTTATTTTTAATCTTCAAAAAGTTAAATGAGATATCAATCATAATCTTCTGCCTTAATGATTCCTTTTTTTCTTTTCTCACTCTATTTAATTTTTTCTTTTTTCTTCTTTTTTCACATTCTTTCACACTCAGTAATCCGTTGATTTTTAATGGCTTTATTCCCTTGCTTTGTGTGAAATGATCAAAATGATACAAAGATTTCTTAGACAAAACATTTAAAATCCTATTTGCTGTAAAACTTGTTAGGAACATATGAATTTAAGTCAGAGCTAAATGTCTGCATACATGATCGTATCAAACAGTAAACCAAAATAAATAAATAAATAATATTAATTCAGCAAGAGCTGTCATACACACAGCGTCTATTGATTTACGAAAACACATGGAAACAACAAAGGACTGGATGGTCACAAGGTTCAACATACGCAAAACAAATTGACATGATGTGAAGATACTACTCAGCGGCCCTCATTTTATTGCCACTTTTTTGCAGGGGGGGGTTACATAGGAGGAAACTTATGAGAAAGATTGACATGTTATAGGGGTGTCAGGAAATGAGGAAGAGAAAGATGACGGTGGTCATAAAGTGAGGGATCAGTTTCTACATTGATTGTAATGTTGCATTGATCCCCCCTAAAAATCCACATTATAATAGTATGATTTCTTTTTATAATCATATTGCTCCAAGCAAGGCATTTTATTGCCACTTTATTGCAAGGGTTTACATAAGAGGAAAGTTATGAGAAAGAGTGACAGGTTATAAGGGGTGTCAGGAAGTGGATAAGAGAAGGATGAGAATACTGATGAGAGTAGAGTGGAGGGAGAAAGGAATTTGAGAGAGAGGATGCAGGTTAGTGAGATAGGAGATGACTATTTTTTTTATAATCATATCGCCCCAAGCAAGGCATTTTACTGCCACTGTCGTGCAGGGGTTACATAGGAGGAAAGTTATGAGAAAGAGTGACAGGTTATAGGGAGTGTCAAGAATTGGGTAAGAGAAGGATGAGAATTTTTTTTTTTAATCGTATCACCCCGAGCAAGGTGGTAACGCCACTGATGTGAAGGGGGCTACGTAATAGTGAAGAGATTGGAAAAGAGAAAGCCGGAAAACACATCCTAAACAGGGAACAAGGGATGAGCCTCTTAACCTGCTCAAAAGACGTGGGTGGAGTGTGAACCGGGCGATAGATAGATCTATCTACTCCAATTGAAAAAAAAACAAAGTGAGAATATTGGAAAAGAGAAAGCCGGAAACCACATCCTAAACAGGGAACCAGGGATGAGCTACTTAACCTGTTCAATAGACGTGAGTGGAGTGTGAACCGGGCAATAGATAGATCTATCTACTCCAATTGAAAAAAAAAACAAAGTGAGAAGATTGGAAAAAAGAAAGCCGGAAACCACATCCTAAACAGGGAACAAGGGAAGAGCCTCTTAACCTGTTCAATAGACGTCAGCGGAGTGTGAACAGGGCGATAGATAGATCTATCTACTCCAATTGAAAAAAAAAACAAAGTGAGAATGTTGGAAAAGTGAAAGCCGGAAACCATATCCTAAACAGGGAACCAGGGATGAGCCTCTTAACCTGTCCAATAGACGTGGGTGGAGTGTGAACCGGGTGATAGATAGATCTATCTACTCAAATTGAAAAAAAAACAAAGTGAGAAGATTTGAAAAGAGAAAGCCGGAAACCACATCCTAAACAGGGAACAAAGGATGAGCCTCTTAACCTGTTCAATAGACATGGGTGGAGTGTGAACCGGGCGATAGATAGATCTATCTACTCCAACTTAAAAAAAAAACAAAGTGAGAAGATTGGAAAAGAGAAAGCCGGAAACCACATCCTAAACAGGGAACAAAGGATGAGCCTCTTAACCTGTTCAATAGACATGGGTGGAGTGTGAACCGGGCGATAGATAGATCAATCTACTCCAATTGAAAAAAAACAAAGTGAGAAGATTTGAAAAGAGAAAGCTGACTTATGTGGAGGTAGAAATGACCATTACTGATAAACTGTGTTATAAATGTTGTGAGCAGCCAAGGATGTGCGTTGTGGTACAGTGGATATCGGCTCGGAACGAGAAACCGGGGAGCCGAGTTCGAATTCCAGTTGAATTCATTGTATTCACTTGCGCGCAAATACCCTTGGGAAAGGTATTAATCCGTCTCTTCCTTCCAGTTATGGGTGAAATAGCAGGACAGATTGGGTTCTATAGCCTTGGTCGGCAACCAGTCTACCGCAGAAAGCAATGGCAACCAACTGCGGGATAATATTCTGCCCAGTCAGTCACGTCTCTTTCGAGACATGATCGCCCAAGCGTGTATCACGTACGGCACTTAACTGACTGACTGAGCAGCCAAGATCGTAATTTTCTTTTTCTAAAACTGAGTAATTTCAGTACAGCTAAAACGATGGCTGACCATGAAAATCTAAGGTGATTCTCGGAATCAGCCCCCCCATCAAAATAGATAAAAACGTGTTTGCTTTCTTGGCACTAAAATATCCCATTGGCACGACACAGAAAGAAATATGTTCGTTCATGAGAAAAGGTTTATATTCAGTGCCGTGCTTAGCAGCATCGCGGACCCGTGCTTAGCAGCATCGCGGACCCGTGCTTAGCAGCATCGCGGACCCCACAGATTGCACCTTGCGGCCCCTCTACTCGCAGAATGCAACTTGCGCCCCCAAAGAAAACAGTGAACCCACAGTAAATGGTAATGTAAACAAAATTTAAACAAAATTTCTCGGAAAGAAAACGGAAGAAATTGCGGAATTGGGGTTTTGAAGCTATACATTACGAACGTTTTCATAACTTTTCGCTACTTTCTGGTGATTTCCTAACTATTTTCATAGCCATTTCAGTGCGTTTCAGTTCTCAATCTTCTATATTTTTTTCAATTATATATATATATGTATATACTGTTAAATATAAGAGACAATGAATGTCTATTATTTTTAATCATGAGCCGTTCTAAACGTTGTATTTTGGCATTAATTTCAGTTGAAAATAAAGATATTCGGTGATCATTAAAAAACAGAAGAAATTGCGGAATTGGCGTTTTGAAACTATACATTCCGAACGTTTTCATAACTTTTAGCTACTTTTTGATGATTTCCTAGCTATTTTCATAGCCATTTCGGTTCTCAATCTTCTACAATTTTTTCAATTATATATATATATATATATATATATAGATATAGATATAGATATATACTGTATTAATCCGTCTCTTCACTCCAGTTATGGGTTAAATAACAGGACAGATTAGGTTCTATAGCTTTGGCTGGCTAACAGTCTACCACAGAAATCACTGGCAACCTACTGCCCAGGCAGTCATGTCTCTTTCGGGATATGATCGTCCAAGCGTGTATCACGTATGGCACTTAAATGACTGACTGAATATATTAAGTGGAAACATAATTAAAATTTCTACAAAGCATAAGTGGGAGAAGGGCTTTCTATTTTTTTATGAAGTAATAAACTGATCCCCCACTAACTATACTTAGTATAATAATGTAATGTAATCTATCTCTTCTCCCTCCAAGTTCTGGCTTAAATAACAGGTCAGATTGGGTTCTATAGCCTTGGCTTGCAACCAGAAAGCAATGGCAACCTTCTGCGCAGTCAGTCATGTCTCTTTCGGTATATGATCGCGCAAACGTGTATCCCGAATGGTACTTTAACTGACTGCCAGTTAAATTACGTTAGAGCTGCACCTGCAATTTAGAAAATTACATAAAGAGACAAAGCATTAGGATTTTAAAGAAATAACGTGCAGCAAAATATCGTTAATGAAAACTGTGACTGCAGAGACAAAAGCAAATTCCCTCTTGACGGAATTTTTAAAACAGAAGAACTTATTTACAAAGCAGAAGTACAAACACGAATGGACAGAGAAAAATATATGCTGGATGCAGTGCGGTGCTTAGCAACATCGCGGCCCCTTCATAATAATGTACCTTCCGGCCCCTTTACCCGCAGAATGCAACTTGCGCCCCTCACGAACATACTAAACCCACAATGAATTAATTGATCATTAAATAAAATTACATACTCTCGGAACGCAGATATTCGGTGATCACGAAAAAACGGAAGAAATCGCGGAACTGGCGATTTGAATCTGTACATTACGAACGTTGTCACAATTTTTAGCTATTTTTATGTATGTAGAAACAGATATCTATAATCTATTTTTCACTCAAGTTCATTTTTTAAAATTACAAATGATTTACGGCCCCTTCGGAACCGAAAGGCTTCTTACAAAGATTATATATATATATATATATATATATATATATATATATATATATATAAAGAGAGAGCGAGACGGGTTGCTAGATGTCTATTTCAACATACAAGAATTATAATAATTTTCCAGTTAATCCTAATAATTATTTTGTTAATTTTTTTTTTCATTACAATAGATCAGCTGAGCCAAGGTGCCTTGCGGTTTCCCGGGGTCATGCAACCCCTAGGGAACTTGCAGCGCCCCCATCCCGGTAATTGCGGGGTCTGCGAGGGCCCTAGGCACGGCCCTGTTTATATTTAGTAGATCCTGTAGAAAACAAAAACAGAACCTAAGAACAAAATGTTGTAGCGAAAATATGAAAAAAAAAGCCAACGACAAAGTTCTTGAACAGATAAAACAACGCTGGCAAGACAAACCTCTGCATGGCCAATATACAGAACGTGCCAATAAACCCGGTGTTCATAAAGTTAATACTCATCGATGGTTACGCGCATCTGGATTCAAGTCTGAAACTGAAGGCTTTATTCTAGCAGCGCAAGACTAGAGATTTTCGCTAGGAATTTTCAGGCAATATGGAATTCTGTTCTGTGATAAATGCCAGGAAACAACAGACAATATAATCTCAGGATTTTCCGTACTTGCGCCAAATGAATATAAAAATCGTCACGACAGATTAGAGCAATACTTACATTGAACATCGTGCAAACATTTTAGCAAATATGTTAACAAACATCAGTATGAACATCATCCAACACCGGTTACAGAATTAGACGCCATCACAATTCTATGAGACAAAACCATCTTTCCAAACAGGAATATTAAAGCAAATAGGCCTGACATAATTGTTTAAAACCGAAAAGAAGAAACTTTCTAGAAATTGATATGTCTTGTACAGCTAGCAATCAAGGAATTGGAAAACAATTGAGGAATAAATAACTGGAAATCGAAACAATCTCTAAAAGTTCAATATTAAAAGAAATCCAAAAAATTGTCTTCGCAGGTAGTGCCCGGATGTGCGTTGTGGTGCAATGAATATCGACTCAGAACGACAAATCGGAGAGTCGAGTTCGAATTCAAGTTGGATTTCTTTCATTCACTTACGCACAAATACCCTTGGGAATAGGTATTGATCAGTCTCTTCCCTCCAGCTATGGGTTAAATAATAGAACAGTTTGGGTTCTATTGCCTTGGCTGGCAACCAGTCCACCGCAGAAAGCAATGGTAAACTACTGCGGGATAATTTTCTACCCAGTCATGTCTTTTTCGAGACATGATCGTCAAAAGCGTGTATCACGTATGGCACTTAACTGACTGAATATAATAGTTGAAACATAATAAAAACGTCTACTGGGCATAAAGTGAGGGATCGATTTTCTATTGTTATGTAGTAATAGAATGGCCGCAAGACGACGACGACGACGAAATACAAAGGGAATACAATCCATTGACTTCCACCTGAATGGAAAATTACAAAATCAAAGAAAATGTAATCAAAGGAGAGTAACAAGTACTTCTGTTATGCAGAGACAAAACAGTGAAGAATATTCTTCTTCTTCTTCTTCTTCTTCTTTATGTGTCGTGTCCTTTAAGGACGTAGGTAATCATGGATTTTCACTCGCCCCTTTCTCTTGGCGCACTTCATATTTTTTTACTTGCCATCCTTCCCAAAATCCACTTCGCCATTCTCCTGCCTAAGCCGATCAAGTTGATATCGCTATGCTTACACCGTCTATGTTCCCTCTATCTGTCCCGTGAGTACCAGGTTTTCTAACCCTCCTATCCTCATAACGTGTTCCAAAAGCTTCAGTTGTCTTTTCCGGATGCCAAGTACATCAGTTTACATTCTCTCCAAAACTTCATTGTTGCTCACACGTTCCTTCCATGGTATCCTCAGCATCCTTCTGTAGAAGCACATTTCTGCTGCT
The DNA here is from genome assembly GCA_037127315.1 of Ascarosepion bandense. Classification (NCBI taxonomy): domain Eukaryota; kingdom Metazoa; phylum Mollusca; class Cephalopoda; order Sepiida; family Sepiidae; genus Ascarosepion; species Ascarosepion bandense. The sequence continues at coordinate 270,267 of JBBBDQ010001847.1, forward strand.
TTAGGGATCTCCTTCATCCTTGAGCAGATCGTCCAGCATCCACTACCATATTAGAGGATAGATATCATGCAAAACTCCACTACTCTTTTCTTTGATTACTACGAAACCTTCCTGTCCCTCACTACTAGGCTTACGGAAGTTAAGCAACGTTGAGCCTGGTCAGTAATTAGATGAGTGACCGCTTGGGAATACCAGGTGCTGTAAGCGTTTAGTGGTGGATGTGCTTACTTACAGCCATATCACGTTGAACACACCTGTTCTCGCTCGATCACCGAAGTTAAGCAACATTGAGCCTGGTCAGTACTTAGATGGGTGACCGCTTAAGAATACCAGGTGCTGTAAGCGTATAGCGACGGGTGTGCGTTGTGGTGCAGTGGATATCGGCTCGGAAAGAGAAACCGGAGCGCCGAGTTCGAATTCCAGTTGTATACCCTGCATTCACTTAAGCACTGGTACCCTTGGCAAAGGTATTAATCCATCTCTTCGTTCCAGTTATGGGTTAAATAACAAGGATAGTACTTGGGGACCTTGCCCTTAAAAACAAAATTCCAATGAATCTTGATACTCGAAAAGAAAAATGTATTACTACACACAATATTTAAAAAAAACAACATTAGATTGTTGAAAGAAAAAGTATAACCAGCAATAAATAAATAAAGTTTAGTTGGCAATAAATGACCCGCCGAGGCTGATTTGCCATAAAAACAAACCGACTAGCCAACCAATCTCACTACTAAGTTTAGCCTTTGAAATGCGTCTTTATCTATAAGTTTATGTTTCGCTCTTTCTCCTCAGTTTTCCTTGTTAACTTCTATAGAAGGTCCTGTAGAAATATCAGGAAGTTTCCCAGGTATCTAAATTTCTATATCTGTTTAATTTTAGTGCCCGCTACCTGTAGATAGCATTTTGGGGGAGCTCTTTTTGTCGGCTTTCTTGAAGTTTATGTTTCGCTCTTTCTCCTCAGTTTTCCTTGTTAACTTCTATAGAAGATCCTGTAGAAATATGAGCATCATATAAAACGCTATATGCCAGAATAATTAATTTCATTTTTCCTAACTTATATTTGAGACGGAACTGGCTTGCCACCGGATGTCTTAAATCTGTAATCGATAGGTAGACAGTATTTCGAAAGCAATAATGCGGTAAATCGTGTCACGTGCCGTTTGTTATTCGATTTGAACTCTTGATAGTTGACCTTGAGGAGCCGATCAAACATGGCGGAATCGATTTCGCAAAATTCCAAATAAAAACACAGGGATAGACGAAGGAAGCAATGTGTGGTCGTTTAAATTTACAGAAAAGAAATATAGAAAAAATCGAAAACAAAAGATAAAAATATTTAAAATCGAGAAAAAATGTATTATACGCTGCTTTCTGTCGTCTCTGTAATTCAGTATCGATTGGTATCGAAAGCGTGCTTTATTTTAAGACGACTCTGTAGTTTGTTTTTTTTATCTTCTTGTCTTTGCACTTGATGCCCATCGTAAAGCAGAAAGATTTTTATTTATTATTTCTGCCAATGCTTTTTACCATTCTTTCTTAGTCGAACGGCGACGATTCGTTATCCAGAACAGACAGAAACTTGTGTTTGGGATAAGTACCTAGCTCAGTTGGTAACGATCTGATTTATTACTTTGTTGTCGGGTTTTGTCCCTTCACAACGAAGGGGACCATGGTCCTTCACATCTTCCTTTGTAGTTTTTATATATTTTGTCTTGTTTCTAAAAAACACTGCTCTGTCATCTATTTGCTTAAGCCAATCAAGTAAAGGGCGTGGAATAAAATAATGGAGACGCCTTGAAATTTCAAGCAAATTTATTTCAATATGGAATATGAGCGCCTTTGACAATATTAACAACATGAATTCAAAAAGCTTGAAGTGATTTCCACAAACGAGAGTAGAATATGTTAGCGTAGGACTTATAAGAATATGAGATTAATAAAATATAATTATGGAGAATGAACAATAAAAAAAATGAGAACTCAAAATGACAGTAAATAGCGACTGATATTGGAATGAAATATTTGAAGATCAAAGTTGACTGGAAAGCAAGAAGTTGGAAGAGAGTTCCACAAGCGAGAGAAGAAACTGTTAGCATAGGACTTATAATAATATGATAAGAAGAAAACATAATTAAGGAGAGAGAACAATAAAAGGATAGGAATCAAGAAGACAGTAAATAACGATTGACATTGCATTTAAATTTTTAAAAACCAAATTTGATTGAAATGCAAGAAGCCGAAAGAGAGTTCCACAAGTGAGAGAAGAAACTGTTAGCATAGGACTTATAAGAATATGTGAAAAAGAGAACAATAAAAAAGAGAAATCAAGAAGACAGTAAATGATCATTGACATTGCATTTAAATCCTTAAAGATCAAAGTTATCTGGAAAGCAAGAAGTCAGAAAGTATTCCACAAATGAGAGGAGAAATTTCCGATTTTAATCAAATGTGATACACTCATAGACAAAGACATAAGAAACGATATTCAGAAGTTTCAAGGTTGCAGTTCTTACAATAGTGCAGAAAATCGGTAACATATATATATATAAAAGGCAAGATGTTTGTGTGTGTCTGTTTATCTGCCTGTATGTCTGTATTTTTTCAGCCCTTTTATTTTAGTTTTTGCTTCGGGTTTGGCTCTAAGTAGGTATAACTGTATTTCTTAGTCTCAGCCATGATACTATTTACTCAGAGGACTTATTTAGCCTACAACATTCAGTTTACGATGAAAAAACTTATTTGCTATCGATACCAGGAAATCAAAATTTGTCTTATATCCATTCATTTTTCTTTCAGTCTACGGTTTCGCTTTAACTGGAAACAACTATTGCTCTTTAGTCTTTCGTGCCAACGTCCAAAGAGTTTGAGCTCCAGGACCGTGGAATGATATAATAAAAGGAAGCTTTTCGTCCAGTACTTCGTCAGAAAGATTCGTTGGAACAACAATCATCAAAACAACAAAAGAGAAATGTTGACACAAAGAGAAAATAAGGAGCCACCATTAAAATATATTTATTCCATATAAACAAATAAATCACTGTAAATAATCTCCAAGTGTATAAATTAAGTACCATACACGATACACGCTTCGGTGATCATGTTTCTTTCGAAGCACGACTTGCTAGGCAAAATATTTTCCAGCAGTAGATTGAAGTTGTTTCTGCGGTAGAATGGTTGACAACCAAGGCTGTATAATCCAATCTGTCCTGCTATTTAACTCATAGCTGGAGGGAGAAGAGACGGATTAATATCTTTCCCAAATACTATTTTTGTATAGGTGTGTTACATTTTCTCAGGCGCCTTCATCATTATGTGAGAAAAGAAGCCTTTGAGAATTTAATATCTGTGTAGTGGATTATCGGCTAAAGGCAACAGAGATAGGCAGATAATAAATTCCTAAAAACGATGGACGGACATTTTCACGAAGACAGCGAAGAATCTTAAAAGCGTGAATTTATTAAAGAGTCAAATAAACGTTTGCGGACGAGTGAAATCTCCTACGTCCAAAAAGGCATGACGACACATAGTGAAATATATTTTATGTGACTAGTGTCTTCTTTTTCAAATGTCACTGTTGAGTAGGCGTTTAGCATCGTCAGTTTGATTTTTTTTAGAAATGATTTAATTTAATTTTATCGCAAGAGATGAGATATCTAATAAGAAATGTCAACATGGCGGACGCAGTGTATCGGAACTATTGTCTGAATTTAATACACTGACAGATCAGCAGACAAGGAAAATGTATTTAATTCAGAGAGGTTCGTTTGAGATGTCTATTCTCGGGCGTCTTGTATCGGTAATCAATTATGCTGAATTAATGTTTTTTAATATTTGTTTCGTCTTATATTCTCTTCGCGGAAGCTAAATACATATTAAATTTGCCACCCAGAAACACTGCGTAATCCATCTTGTGTTACAAACATTGGTTCATGCACACACGTGCACAGAAAGAAACACGTAGAGATGCAAATACACGCACACATACGTGTACACACTCACACACGCACATATATATATATATATATATATATATATATATATATATATATGATAAAATTATTGTTGTATTTGCTTCACCACTCAATGTGCAATATTATATATATATATATATATATAATATTGCACATTGAGTGGTGAAGCAAATACAACAATAATTTTATCATATATATATATATATATATATAGTCATCTACAGACAGATCTGTTTCACTGTATCACAGCTCATCAGTACGGTTAGACTCCAATTGCTTTTAACCCAGGATTGAAACCCAACCGAACTGGCGTCAGTCGGCGATTCTAGCTCTGGGCTATGGGCGCTCAGCAGAAGAAAGCAGACTTTTTAGCGTGTATATTATCATTATACACGCCCAATATATATAGTCATCCGAAGACAGATCCGTTTCACTGTATCACAGCTCATCAGTATGATAAGACATCGGATTGCCTCTAGCCAGAATTGAAATCCGACCGAACTGACGTCAGTCGGCGATTCTACCTCTATGGGCGCTCGATACAGGAAGGTGGACTTTAGCGTGTTATATACAATGTAAACACACGCTAGTATCCGAGAGTGTTCAAATTCATGACTGAATGAACGATGCGTATATGCATGAGTAGCTACTGTTTTTGAAAGTCTACCATTCCTCCATAGTGCTCAATCGGGGTGTGAGAGCATATATATATATATATATATATATATATATATATATATATATATAAAGCAAGCCTTTTGATGGTAAAATCTCAAGAGAGGTCTTATTCATATTAATTGTTAAAAATTAAATATTAAAACTGATCCAGCCAAAGGGTTCAACGTAAATAAAATTACTTATCTATAAATATAATATGTATTTTTTCACATATAAAAGAATTCAAAATTTATGATCGTATGATCATGTCAGCGAATTGAATTCGCTTCATCGGCGATCTTTAATATTAAGGAAAAATTCAAAATGTGTTTAAGCGAGTGTGCGAGGAAAAAAACCGGGCGTAAGCTTGCAAAAAGAAAAGAAAAGGAAAAAAGCGTAGCGAATACAAAGGGAAAAAAGGAAGAAAAAGAAGGGAGGAAAAAGAAAGGAAAAATCAAAGAAGAAGAGAGGTAAAGAGAAAAGGATGAAGAGGAAGAAAAAAACTTTTAAATTTGCAGACAGGAGGAAATACGGGTCATTAAGGTGGGGGGAGGTAGGGTACTGTCGGCGATCATTGATATTATAAAACATACAAAAATTTGTTTGTGTATGTGTGTGTGGGGGGGTAAACGAAGGTAAGCGTGCAGAAAAAAAAAGGAAAAGGAAAGAATAGCAAATAGAAATGGAAAAGAAGCAAGGATGAAAGAAAGAAAGAAAGAAAGAAAGAAAGAAAGAAAAAAAAGGGGAAAGAAACGGGGAAAGAAAAGGGGAACAGTATGTTAGATCAGCAGACGAAAGGGTACGCAGGCTAAAGGTAAGAATAGACATTGGAAAAAATAAAAAAACGAATGATAGCCTGCTTTGCTAGGCTTTGTTGAATGTTTTTTAATTTTCAAACCTTTCAAACTAAAACAGAGCCTAAATATTGTTGAGATAAAAATAATTTCCGTTAAAATTTACTTAAGGAATAAAAAGGGAAGCCATGATATAAGTAAATGATTATTAAAAAAAGAAAAATGAAAGTAAATAATATACCTAAAATATATATAATAAGGGAAAAATTAAAATTTAGACAAAGTAAAATAAATTAGAAATAAATTTAAGCGGATATTAAAAATTAAAATTTTTGATGTAAATAAAAGTCTAATTGGATAAATATATAAAAAACAAATTGTATGAATTTCGATCCCGGCCTGAAGTAAAGAGTATGTGTCTAGCACACTGATGAGCTGTGATACAGCTAAACAGGCTTGTATTTGAATGATACACACTAAAAAATCTACCTCATTCTACCAAGCTCAGAGGTAGAATCGCCGGCTGACCGCAATTCGGTCGGGTTTCAATCCTGGGTAAAAAGCAATCGGCTGTCTAACCATACTGATGAGCTGTGATACAGCGAAATGGATCTGTCTGCAGATAACTATATATATATATAATTCTCTCAACGTTTTATATCTATCTGTTGGGTGGTCTGAAAAGTTCATAAGACGTCCTAGCCAAGCTTCAACAAGTTTTGCCGGGTTGCCAAAGAAATGTGAGATCTTACCTGTTCCCAAATTCTGGGTGTTTCTTTTGAATTGCAACTTTTAATTTGTTCAGTTGCGAGCAGTACTTTTCAGAGTCCATTGACTGGTTATGTGGCAGAAACCCATAATACAAGATTCCTTTCCAATCCCACAGATGCACCGAATAACCTTTTGGGGTGACTAAAGTTGTCTCATGTCGCTTACCCCAGGATATTTTTCGCTGAACGTTGTTGTAAGCGATCCATTACTCATCACCAGTCAAGGGTGCGTTTTCACTACCTTAATACAAATACTTTTCACTCGGATCCCAAACATCGTAGCGATTTGAGTGCCGAAGTTTCACTAAGTACTCATGAATGGTGTACTACGATAAATTTAGTGATTCTGCCAATTCCTGCCTTCTGTTGAGTTAGTGAGTTTTGCTTAACGGCATATCAACATCTGTGGGTCATTTAATGCCAAAAGGGTGGTGTTTTGAGGTATTTTTTTTAATGTTCGGTTAAAGTGATAAGGTTAATTTAAAGTGATAAGGTAATTACTTTATATATATATATATATATATATATATATATATATATATATATAATGTAATTACTCTCAAGTTATATTGCTGACAAGAGGAATAACTAAGGTAAGGTAATTGAAAATAATTATAATTATGAAAAATTAGATTTAAATAATTAACTTAAATTAAGATATAGTTTATTGCTAAACTAAATATGTTAATTATGTAAAGAAGATTTATATATATATATATATATATATATATATATATATATATATATATGTCTATAAAAAATAAAACTGAAATGGTAAAATCTGGAACTACACTGAAAAGTGGCTATTATTCAATCATAAAATGCAAAAAGAGAAAATAAACCAATCATATTACGGGAAGTGGAATTTATTTTAATAAAATTTAAGTGAAATTAAGGCACCAAACAATGAGGCTAAAAAGGTTAATTTATAAATGGAACTGTGTGTGTGTGTGTGTGTGTGTGTGTGTGTGTGTGTGTGTGTGTGTGTGTGGGGGGGGGGTGTGGGGGTGTGTGTGTGTGTGTGTGTGTGGGTGTGTGT